>JBBBDQ010001333.1:0-202500 GCA_037127315.1 Ascarosepion bandense
AACCAGCGATGAAAAGTAAGCCAAGTCATGCATCAATATTTACAGCAAAGCCAAATATCCATGGTTTAAAGCTTCTGCTCTGCATTTGGTGGGATCAGCCGGGTGTAGTTTATGATGAGCCACTCAAACCTATTGCAATCATCATGGGAGTTTGCTGTCAACTACAATTGATGTGTTTCAGCTGAGCATTGAAGAAAACATGGCCATTATATGAGAAGAGAGAAAATAAAATGATTTTGACCATGACAATGCTAGGCTACATGTTACAAAATGGGGGAAAACCTACTTTTAAATGCTTAAATGGGAAGTCCTACCCCACCACCATATTCACTAAACACTGTCCCATCCAATTATCACATGTTCCAATCGATGGCACATGGCCTATCTGAGTAGCACTTTCATTCTTATAAAGATGCCAAAAAATGGGTTGACTCATGGTTAGCCTCAAAAGATGTGTTGTTTTTCCAAGGTAGAATTCAAATGCTGCCATAAAGATGGAAAAAAGTAGTATTAAGCTATGTGATATGTTTATTACTAAATTTTGTAACTAAAACATTACTTTTCATGAAAAATCAGCAAGAACTTATTCGAGGTCTTAATTTATATATATATATATATATATATATATATATATATATAAAAAGACAAGAGGAAGAACAATTAATAACAGATACTTTTCGCTCTCCAAAGGACTATCATAGTTAAGGCATTAGCAATAGTTTTCTTCATCTTTTTATTCATTTTGTACCTTCAGAGATACACACACGCACACACACACACACACACACATACACACACACACACATATATATATAATACCAAATCCTTTACTTGGAGATTCATGCTATAGCAATCATCAGGATTTCTGCCTGATGATTGCCATTACATGAAACTTGGTATTATACCTATCCTCTGTTGATTCTGGTACTGAGCCCTCAGTTCATTTTATATTTTAAGCATTTAGCTTTATTATTATTATTTATATACAGGGTGGTCCAAAATTAGGTGACCAGTAAATTATATTTATTTTGAGATTTACATATACAATTATATTTACTAATACAATTATAATATAACCAATACAAAAAATTATTCTACCTTATATTTACTAATACAATTATAATATAACCAATACAAAAAATTATTCTACCTACTATCCACCTACTTTTGGACCAACTATATATATATATATATATATATATATATATATATATATATATAATATTGTTTTAAGGTATGCTTTTAAAGTGTTCACTATTAGAGAAAAAGCATATGTAAAAATAAAATAGGACATTGAAGTCGACACCTATCATGTTTAGGATGAAACAGACTGTCACCACTGGGTGTTGACTTCAATGTCTACTTATATACATATATATATATATAAAAACACAGGACATTCCAAAAGTCATGGAATTTATTTTCACAAAAAACAAATTAGTTGATCAGAACAAAATTTTAGCTACAAAACACTGTTTTTCATATAGCCATCATTTGAAATGTATTTTTGTCAACAATGAACTTTTCATAAATTGACAACAGCACAGAGCAACCCAGAAGAAAAACTTTTTATTTCATTGATTAAAAGTAGATACTCACCCTCCATTTTTTAGCTGGTAGGGATCATCATTTCTCAGTTGCATTTCTGTCCTCAGGGAGAGTGCGGCTCCATTACATGTCTGTCCTTGGACAGAGATGCATCTGAGAAAAATCATACTGAGAGGTGCCCAGTCCCAGAGAACAGTGTTTTGGGGCTGCACCACTCCATTGCACTAAAGGGGCAGATTAGTGGTCGCCACTGAGGCCAGCACAATCGATGATTGCAGGGACTGGGCAATTTTTGGCCCTTGCCCATTCGCAGATGTTGGAGCTCCTCCCATAAAACCTTGACCTTGTGTCACATCCATGCCTTAGTGAGAAGATGAGGTGAATATTTACACATCATTGTTGCTACTAGTGAAATGCATTATCCATGGCCAAACTGTGCTCACATTTGCTCTTTGGTTTCTCTAATTGTTCAGAAATTATTTATGAATTTTAACAGCTGAATTTTTTTTCCACATGGAGGAATTCAATGAGATATCTCAGACTCATTTGTAATTTCATATCAGATGCTATTTTTACACTCAGCTTCTATTTGTAACAAGACAAAAAATAATTATGAATTACTGGCAAGAAGTTTGAACATCTGTTACCATACTGCCAACATCTGCCTCTGACATTGTGGGCCAATAAAATACAAGGCATTACTTTCAGAGCAACTGTCCTGTCAGATATTAAATTAACTTACATTTTATATCCTTTTACAAGATGTATGCTTTGACAGAAATAATTGAAATATCAAAAATAATCTGTAGTGGGTACACAATTTTATTAGGGATTTAAAAACAGACATTTTACAAAACTATATATGAATATATACAAAAAGTATATAAAGTAAATGAAAGAAAAAGCAAGAATAAGAAAAACTTACACACTGTAAAGTGGTGGATTGAAAAATATAAAAAAAACAAAGGACTAACTGGTTATAGGTCCTCACTCTTCAGATCCAAATGAGGACAAAAACAAATATGTGCACAACAACTAAGAAAGGGGAGGAAAATGCTACCAGAAAATCAGCAGTATAAATCAGAGATTACAATTTTTTTGTATCCTTGTTTTCCCGCACACATTTTTTAAATATATTCTTGTATAAATAAGAATGTATAAATACAACAAGTCAAAATGAGAGGCAGGATCATCACAAAAAAAGATCACATGAGAACACACACACATATATGCAGGTTTTATTAAAAAGGACAGACAAGGTGTGTGTTTTTTATGCAAATTTTCATGTGACTTTTTTTTGAGGGCATAGATTATATAAAAATTGTCCAAATGTTTTGTTTATCTGAGCACTTTCGGCTATACTTTTAGCCATTTTCAAGGATGAATGTTATTTCATGTGTAACAGAATGTATGTGCTTTTATGTATGATGTAGTGTGTAAGTCTTATGTACTGAACATAGTAAGAATGTTGTTAGCATGTTTGTAGTTCATATTACTGAGTGTTAAGTTTCTCTTTTTTATCAATAAAGCCTCCATAATTTTTATTTATTTTTTTTTTTTTGCATGGAAATGATGCTATGATATTTGTGTAGTCAACAAGTATATTTCAGATTGGGTTTTCTAGGTTTCCGCATGTGTTTAAATGAGATCGAATTGAGCTTCGTTTAGAGAGGTGCAGTGTAAGTCTTTGAGTTAGTTTCATAATTATGTCCTCAAAAGAAAAAAAACATAAGATCACATGAAAAATTAAATAAAAAACTTAACCATCTTAACTTTGTCTGTCCTTTTTAGTGAAACCTGCATAAAAGAGAAAGTGTTGTCCAAATATACAATATATGTGTGTGTGTGTGTGTGTGTGTGTGCTGATAAACTAAGGACAGATTCATATAATATCTATCTATTTATCTTGATCCAGTTGCACTTAAGATGTGCACACATTGAACAACAAATGACAGGTAGCTAAATAAGCACTTCACCTGAAATGGATAGAGTTATAGAGTCTCTCGTATTCTTATGAGAAAAATCAACATTTGGAGAAAATCATCAATTAGTGATATTAACTGACAAACAATAATTTTGCAAATAAGAGATTTGGTCTCATGTTCTTATTAGTCTGTGCAATGATTACACTACTGGTATATCTGCCAATATTTGTTGAATAATAAAAAAATACAAAACTGAGTTTTTATTCATCAGTATATAAAATAATGTATACCAAAAACAGGGTAAGAAAATATATATAATCACCATAAAATATGACTTAAAGCAATTTGACTCCTATGATGTATAAGACACAAGAAGTGAATTGTTTCCTAAAAAATAGGTAATCATGTGTACATGAAAGGATGGACTAAAACTATGGGTTAAAAAGTGCTGAAGTAACAAATAAAAAATTAACAACAGCATTGGATCAGATGGATGGAAGTACTTTAGAAAAACGATTAAGTGAGGAGTATCAAATGCTGTACATTAGAGTAAGCGTTAAACTCAGAGCAAGCAGTGATGTGTCTGGAAATAGTGTTACTTTATTGCTTACTGAAATCTGAAGATGCATTGGTATGGCCAAGGACTCATTCCAAAAGATGAGTAGAGTATTGAGAAGCAAGAAAATTTTGCTAGAAACAAAGTAAAGCGTACTGGTCTGCTATGTGATGTGATGTCTGTCCTCATATATGACAGTGAATGCTGGACAATTTTCTCAAAGATGACAGAAAGACTTGAAACAACAGAAATGTGGTTCTACAGAAAGATACTGAGGATACCATGAATTGAACATGTGAGTAACAACAATGTTTCATAGAGAATGGAAATAAAATAGAAACTTATACTTAACATCAAGAAGAAACAGCTGGTTTCTGGGACATGCAATGAGGAATGAGAGCTTGAAGAATCTGATACACATAGGGTGGATAGAGAGAAAGAGATACAGGGGTAAGCAGCGCATGTCATACTTGATGGGCTTAAACAAATGGATGATTGAGCAGGACAAAATAAATTCAGAGCAACAATGGACAGGAAGAGTTGGAGGCCCGCGATCACCAACATCCTGAAGTGATATGACACATAAAAGAAGTTTTATCCAGGAATATTAGATAAGTTTGTGTTACCACTTGCCAAAACTTACACAGTTTGATCATGGCTTTTCAACATGTTTCGAAATAAAGCTCAGAGAGCCTAAAAAGAAAACAATAAAACTGCAGTGGTAAACCAAATTGCCAAATCTGAAACCTCATTAAGAATGGCAAAGCATCAAATTAAACAGCTGACACAATAAAATGTTTTACAATAATATGATAATAATATAATATAATAATATAATATAATATAATAATATAATATAATATAATAATATAATAATATAATATAATATAATATAATAATATAATATAATATAATATAATAATATAATATAATATAATATAATAATATAATAATATAATATAATAATATAATATAATATAATAATATAATATAATATAATATAATAATATAATATAATATAATATAATATAATAATATAATATAATAATATAATATAATATAATATAATAATATAATATAATATAATATAATAATATAATATAATATAATATAATAATATAATATAATATAATAATATAATATAATAATATAATAATATAATATAATATAATAATATAATATAATATAATAAAATATAATATAATAATATAATATAATATAATAATATAATATAATATAATAATATAATATAATATAATAATATAATAATATAATAATATGATGGGTTTTGGAAGAACATTTTATCTACAGAGAGGTAGCATTATCTGCAAATAAGTGAATTCAATGAAAGAATTTTCTCTTCAAGGCTGGTTCATCATATTTGAGTGAATAAATTCTAACATGTAGTCATTACCATATATTTCCACGTATAAGACAACGTTTAAGTCCCAAAAATCACCCTTAAAAATTGCGGGGGAGTCAGCCTATACTACAATCAAAAACAAAAACCTTAAATTGTGTGTGATGTTTGTTGCTAGGGTAAACTCAACCTTGGTATAACCAATAACATCCATGAAAAGATTCACTTTATCAAATAAACTGAGAATAAAACCATTTCTACTTTATATATTACTGGCATAACTTCATAATAAATTGCCTATTCGAACAATAATTTTGTATCAATGAAATCAACTTGTATCTATGCAAGCTCACCTGAGTAAAATTTAGACATTGAATTATGATTGCAAATATAAAAATGTTGAAAGTAGAATGTACTATTATTGTACTGATAAAAGCAGTATTTTGTGATTGTCAATGATCTATAAGTAAATGATCATTAGTACACCAGGCTGTTTGTAACTGTTTAGATACAGGAAAAGAAAAGAAAGAAGACAAAGAATCTGCATTCACAAGAGATCATGTAATGAAACATAAACAAGACAATAGTTTCCCTTTTTAGGGGACGTGTGTAGCAAAAATATGATATAGAATCAGTTTTGTTTTTTGTTTATTTTGAATTTCTCAGGATACAGTAACAACATTTCCAATAACATCATCTTTATAGAATCAATAAGTAGTCATCTTATACTACAGGTATAGGATAAATTCATGAAGATTTGCTATACTTTTGACCTCATCTTACCTAAAAGTTGCCTTATACACAGAAATATATGGTAGTTCCATTTTAATTTGAAATTATCAATGTATAATGTTCAATTTATCAGGCAGTTAAGTGTACATACTGTCCATTAACCATGATGTAGATGCCACAAAAAAAAACTTTTATGCTTACTTTCAGAAACCTTTTTAAATCTTTGATTCAATAATCTGCTTTAATCAGGGAATCAATTATTCTTTTTCCAAGAATTTGCATCTTTTTTTTACCCTCATGTGCATTCAAATGCCTTTTCTATAAATTTCCTCAGGTACTCATCCATATATGTCCTTCCGTTCCTATAAATATTTTGAAAATGGTGTATGGTATGCATATTACCTCTTCTAAATGGAAATCTTACAAAATACTGTTGCTTCTGGGGTTTCTCAGTGACTAAAGTATACACCATATTAAGACTGTTATCTACTTTTACAGTAGCTTGGCATACATTATTTTGTGTCCATCTAAAGGACAGCTTTCTCTATTCCCACAGTTACAAGAGGAGTTAGAATTGCAATTATAATTAGCATTACCAGCTGTCACCATCTTATTGTTCTTTAAAAACTGAAGAATATTATCTATGCAGCAGTAACTGACTTTAATGAAAATTCTGCTAAATATCTTATGAAGTCTATAAAATTTAGGCAACTGCTTAGCAAAGTGATAAATATCTTCCCTATTTCAGGAAGCAATGTGAAAATAGTACAACACTGATGAGGTAGATATAGGAACAGAAGAATAACTCTGGTGGAAATTTGTAGAAATTGTGAAATTTGTAAGAGAAATTGAATAGTTATGTTTTTTTTTATAATCATATCACCCCAAGCAAGGCATTTTACTGCCACTGTTTTGCAGGGGGTTACATAGGAGGAAACTTATGAGAAAGAGTGACAGACTATAGGGGGAGTCAGAAAGTGGGTAAGAGAAGGAAGAGAATACTGATGAGAGTTGAGTGGATCGAAAACGGAGCATGAGAGAGAGGATGCAGGTTAGTGAGATAAGAGATGACTATTGACTTTACATTTAAATTCTTGGAGATTGTAGCTGTCGGGGAAGCAAGTAAACGGAAGGAAATTCCACAGGCAGGAAGTGGGAGAAAAGAATGCTGGAGTAGAATTTGCATTTACATTTTATTGGTTTCACAGTAAAAGGGTGGGACCAAATTGCTAATCTTGTGGCTTGAGTAAATTCATATATAGGGGGCACCAGAGAGCTAAGTTCATCGGAGCAGAAGCTGTGAAAGTATTTGTAAAAGAAACACAGGGAAGCCACATTATGAGAAAGTGACTGTATCTGAGCTGCCAAGTCGAAATCGATCACATTACAGATTCTTCGTTGGATTTTGTCAAGGACACCTAGGTGAATAGCAGAAGCACCTGACCAGATATGGCAGCAGTATTCAATGCATGGGCCTATGGTAGATTTATATATGTGCAGGATTGTTTCAGACGGGAAAAACATCCTGGCCCTACATAGAGAACCAACTTTCTAAGCAGCGGATTTATCTATGGATTCTATATAGTCATTCCACTTGAGGTCTGTTGCAAGAGTTAACCTGAGGAGGTGCAGTGTTTTGCTTTCAGGGAGACTAGCCTGATTCATGCTAATGGGGGGGGTAGGAGCAATTGTCTGTGGCAGTTAATAGCTAGCAGCTTCGTTTTGGAAGCCTTAAAATTCATGAACCATTCTCCAGTCCGCCACGGATTGGAGGTCCTTTGTAAGCTTTGATCAATGCGAGAGTAAACCATGGTGTCATCAGCATATACGCCTACTTGGGATCTTATTACATCTCGGAGATTGTTAATGTAGATAAAGAAAAGCATAGGACCTAGAATAGAGCCTTGAGGGACACCCGCACTCGTATGATAGTATTGGGAGGCTTGTCCATTCAATACTACCTTCATTGTGCAATTTGAAAGGAATGACTGGATTAAGTCAAACAGTTGTCCAGTTATACCATAGCCTCGCAGCTTGCGTAGAAGGCCAGCATGCCAGACTCGGTCAAATGCTTTGGAAATATCTAGGGCAACAGTTCGGGCTTCACCATTCTTGTCGAGAGCCTGGTGTATATACTCAGTGATGGTTGTGAGCATATCAGCAGTAGACCTGGTGAAGCAGAAACCTACTGTTTGTCAGAGAAGAGTCTTTGGGCTGTGAGATATTAAACCACCTCAGTGTTGATGATGGCTTCAAATACTTTGCCAAAAATCGGTAGGAGGCTGATAGGGCTGATTTTCCCCAATCAGAGGAGATTATTGAATAAAGGATAAAAAGTGGTCTATAAAAGTAAGCATGATCAAGTTTCTGCTGAGCAATCTATCCTCTGACTGATAAATAGTATACATGTGTAGGTATTTATGGATGAACAACAAACCTGGTTTCTTAATTCATTTTGCTGGATGATTGCTTCACAGTGTAAAACATTTAGTTGTAAGTTATTTGTAGGTTTTATTGGGATTTAAGGAGAGAGTAACTAAAAGATTTCACCTGTCGTTTTGTTATTTGATGACATTAGAAGAATTAGAGGTTTAACAAAAAAAAAAAAAAGATTACTTCTGAATTGTTACAATTATCATATCAGTCTATCATTTATTGTATTGTAGTCTTGGCATTCACCCAGGGTGGACTGAGCCAGTTCTGGTCAATAACTGTATTATAGTAATTACTAAATCTCATTGGTAATTTTATGATAGAAACCCCCAGTTATATCAAGTCATAGATTCTGATCAGTCAAACCACGAGGAGTAGGTGATGTTTGGCTTAATACCAAATTTTCATAGGATACCTGCAGACACAAATGTTGGTGCTAACAGATTACAGTGTTTGCTGCTGGATTTAGACCAGAGACCTTTGTCAGCATTTCCCTTCACCACTGGTGTTGCCATCTGCAGATTGCCAACTGCAATTTCATTTAGCCCAATCAGCAAAACTTTCATCTATGGTCCTCTATATATTCTTGGAAGTTCCAAAGCAAAATCTGCTTAGTATAATAACAATAAAAATAAATAAAAAACAATTTATTAAAAAAGTGTTATCTTGTCAGCACAGAATTATACAGACTGGATCTCAATTTGTTGAGAAGTGCATTATGTCTGAATTTCTGGAATGAAGATTTTAACATTATTTACATTCAAATAATACCCTAGTTGCTTGGTTCATGAATTCGGTGGTGTAGTAAATGTGAGTTAAATCTCTTGCCCAGGTAGTACAGACTTAGAGCCAATGGAAAGAGAGTAAAAACTGAGCAGTGCTAAATAAGAACAAGATGAGATATTCCTATACGTGGACAAGGGAACAAGTACAATCAAACTCTATAGATTAAAAAAAGTTTCAGTTTAAAATTCCATGAACGTTACCCAGATTATACGCAAGTGGTGGACTTCCCCACTCGCTTCCCAAGCACACCCTCGGGTCATTCCTCACTGCTAGATATATGTTTCACCTCTGCGCCCGACGCCTGTCAAGTCTCGCAGCTTTGCCCTCTCGGCAACTCCGACCACGCTGTAGTCTCCCTCAGTATTTCTTTCCAATCTCACTCCCCCCAGGATCCCCCTACTCATAGAACCTCCTACCTCTACCAAAAAGCTGACTGGGAAGCCTTTCGCGATTTCCTCTGCGACGTCCCTTGGGGAAAAGTGTTTGACCTATCAGTTGATGACTGTGCCTCTGAGGTCTCGTCATGGGTGAAAGCTGGCATTGATGCCTTCATACCCACCAGGAAGTATTGCTTAAAACCTCATTCCCCTCCGTGGTTCTCTCCAGCCTGCTCAGCCGCCATTGCCCACAGGAACCATTACTTCCATCTATTCCAGAGACAGCCAACTGATCACAATAGGCGCCTGTTCACATCCGCTCGCAGTGAGTGCAAGAGAACTCTAAATGACGCCAAACAGTTGTTTGCGGAGAGAATGCGACAGCACATAGCTGACCGCAAGTTCGGCTCCAAGGACTATTGGAGGATTTGTAAACGAGTGCTCAACAATAGGAAATCCTCAATACCTCCTTTAATCCATGGATTTGACGTTCTCACGTCATCTGCTGAGAAAGCTGAGTGCTTTGCCCGCAGATTCTCATCCAACTCCACACTCGACTCGTCCGGAGTGCACCCACCCGACTTCCCTATTAGAACTGAGGCCAAACTGCATGACGTGTATATTACCCCGACAATAGTATCCAGAGTAATTTCAAAACTCGACCCCCATAAGGCGTGTGGAGACGATGGAATCCCGGTGATAGTCCTTAAGAGGTGTGCCCCTGAACTTTCCCCTGTCCTCTCTAAACTGTTTAACTACTGCCTTTCTGCTTCCTGCTTTCCTGCATGCTGGAAATTCTCCTCAGTCGTTCCTGTCTTTAAGAATTGTGGTGAACCCTCGGACCCATCCAACTATCGCCCTATCAGTCTCCTACCAATATTCGGGAAAGTGTTCGAGGCTATAATAAATGCTGAAATAGTTCATCATCTCACCGCCCACAAGCTGTTCTCCGACAGGCAATATGGATTCCGATTTGACAGGTCCACAGCCGACCTGCTAACTACTGTAACGGAGTACATGCTACAGGCCCTTGATGAGTCTGACGAGGCTCGCGCGGTTGCTCTGGATATCTCCAAGGCTTTCGACAGGGTTTGGCACCCTGGCCTCCTATGCAAACTACGCGGTTATGGTATTACCGGTCGCCTGCTTGACCTAATCCAATCTTTCTTAAATAACCGCAAAATGAAGGTCGTTCTGAATGGGCGTGCCTCTTCGTCCTACAGCACGAATGCTGGTGTCCCACAAGGCTCTATCCTGGGCCCAACGCTCTTCCTTATTTTCATCAACGACCTCCCAGATGAGATCAGGTCCCAAGTAGGCATCTACGCAGATGACACTACAATATACTCCCGCTCCAGTAAGAAACCTGTCGTGGCGGACAGACATAATCTCGCTGCTGACCTTGAGCGGGATCTACACTCTGTGGTGAACTGGGGCAAGAAGTGGCTTGTCAACTTTAATTCCTCTAAGACCAAGCTGTTGTCTGTCAACCATTACAGGCAACCTCTTCTGCCTCCCATAAGCATGGACCAGATGATTCTCCCGGAGAGTAATACACTACGCCTCCTCGGACTTACCCTGTCCTCAGACCTCAAATGGAAGCACTATATTGAATCCATAGCAAAATCTACTGCTAAGAAGATTGGGTCACTATGTCGATCCAGGATGTTTTTTCCACCTGAATCCATCCTGCATATATACAAGTCAACCATCCGTCCGTGCATGGAGTACTGCTGCCATTTATGGTCAGGTGCCCCTGCCGTTCTCCTCAGTGTTCTTGACAAGCTCCAAAGGAGAGTCTGTAATGTGATAGGTACTGATCTGGCGACTCGTCTGCAGCCACTTTCCCATCGTCGAAATGTGGCCTCCCTCTGTCTCTTCTATAAATACTTTCATGGCTTCTGCTCGGATGAGCTTAAGTCACTGATGCCTCCTCAACAGGTGTTTACCTGTTCAACCAGACTGGCAACTGGGTCCCACCCATTCACAGTCAGGTTAGCCAAACGCAGACGACAATTCTACTCCTGCAGCTTCCTCTCTCGCACTTCCCGCCTGTGGAACTCACTCCCGTATTCTTGCTTTCCTGACGGCTACGACCTCCAGAAATTTAAAAGCAAAGTTAATACTCACCTACTAACCACTGGCCTCTAGCTCTCTCTCCCCTCCCCTGTATAAGCTTCCCTTTCTCTCCGCCCATGTACCTGTCATTGCACCTGCTTTCTCAGTTTTCTATTGTTCCTTTCTAACTAGCTTGTACTCCTCACTCTTTTCTAATTAATCTTTCTACACTTATGTAACCCCCTGCACATCAGTGGCGTTTCTGCCTTGCTCGGGGTGAAATGATTAAAAAAAAAAAAAAAAAAAAAAAAAAAGACCAGAAGAAACAACAGTCAAAACATTGGGATAATAACAACAATGAGTTCAAACGTAAATATTGAAATCTATTCTCATCTTGCTGCTTTCATTGACATTTATCTTAATCAGATAAAACATGAATATCAGTTACAAGTACACTGGCAATATTTTGGCACTAACAAATACTCCAGGATATAAATGAATACAGTACATTTAACTTTTTGAGCCACTGAGTACAATACCGCAGAGATGCCATGAGTAAAGATCACATGATTGGATAAATAAAATTGATCATAAAATAAAATAAATCGATACATGATATCTGTTAGGGGATGCTAATTTACTTCCCCTATAAAGGACGATATCTCAAAATATAATTGAATTACTTCCTTTGTCTTAGAAGTTAAGTGTGGCACTTCTAAATTAAACATAGTGAAAAGCTGTTATCTATTTTTCCTCAACCAAGACAGTATTGTCTAAGTCCTTCTCTGCCTGAAGACAGAATCCAACAAGCTCATGTTTGAGCAGAACTCAGTCTTCTCTTCAGCTTTGAGGAAAATGTCCAGGATTCCCTTCTATATAGGACGATTGATATTATGTAGCAGTTCGGCTTTTCTTTTATTTGTTTATGCTGACTTTTAAATCCCTATTTAAAAATCAATATCATTTACATGTGTCATTGTTAAGAAAACTGTCATCTAATAGAAATCTCAGAAGCACAAAAGCCTATAAAAGAAATAATTGACAGTATTCTAAAACTATCCAAACTTCATAGTCAGATATATCAGTTAAAATCATTTGAGCAGATCACTAAGGTAATTTTTCAGTTTAATCTAAGTCATGATAGTAGCAGTAAATAGCACATTTTTCTTTTATGTGCTGTGTCTCTTCAGAACATAGATAATCATGACTCTCCACATTTTCCTGTCACCGATTTCCCCTGTTCCTCTTTCCCCTCAATATGTCTAGTGAGTACTAGATTTTCTAAGGCCTCTTTCCTCATTAAAGGAATTTCAACTTCCCTAGAAATTTCAACTGCCTCTTCCTGATGTTAAGTATAAGTTTCATTTTTGCTTCTCTATTTTCTCCAAAATCTTGTTGTAGCTCACATTCTCAGTTCATGATATCCTCAGCATCTTTCTGTAGAACCACATTTCTGCTGCTTCAACTCTCTTCATTTTTGAGGAGATTATCCAGTATTTGCTGCCATATAGCAGGATGGACATCACATAACAGTTCAATAGTATTTTCTTTGCTTCTCACAAATTTTTTCTATCTCTTAATACTCTGCTCAGCTTTTAGTATGCATCTTTGGCCACCTTAATACACTTTTGGATCACTTCCATCCATTGTTAGAACATTACCTAGATATTGAAATTTCTGTACTTGCTTCATTTTAGTATACCCAATTTGTAATTTGCATTTTTGGCTTATCCTTTTGCTGTTAACTATGTAGTCTGTCTTCTTGTGATTTATACTTAGTCCTTTCTTCTCACTTTCCTTTGCTACCTTCTGTAAGAGCTTTTGACAACACTGCATACCTTATATTGTTAAAATTGTGCCACCAATAATGAATCCTGGCAGAATTACCTTGTTGTATAGGTTAAATAAATAAAGAACTTAAAATGAACATATGAAAGTTAATTTCTAATCCTCTCTATTATACTAAAACTGTTGTGTACTTATATATATATATATATATATATATATCCCTCCTGTCATGCTCATGAAGAGAGAGTCAATAGTGAGGCAATGTTGGCTCAGTTCATTCTATTTATTACCAGTTATTAAACTTTACAACCAGTTATGAAAGCTCTTGATGCTTGTTTGCTCTTTAACAGTGCCTTATTATTTTATTTTCCGGCAATAATTATGTCACCGAGTAGTGAAGAATATATATATATGTATATCCTATCGATTATAATAAAGGCTTGTGTATTTATTTGTGTGTGTATATATATATATATATATATATATATATATATATATATATTTGTGTGTATATATATATATATATATTCTAGCAGTATAGCCCGGCGTTACTCAGGTGTAATGAAAGTTTTAAAACTAATCCATGGTCCTGAAGCTCAGACTCTTTGGACGTTGGCACGAAAGACTAAAAAGCAATAGTTGTTTCAAGTTAAAGTGAAACCGTAGACTGAAAGAAAAATGAATGGATGTAAGTCAAATTTTGATTTCCTGGTATCGATTTCAAATAAGTTTTTTTTGTCGTAAACTGAATTTTAAAGGCTAAATAAGTCCTCTGAGTAAATGGTATCATGGCTGAGACTAAGAACTACAATTATACCTACTTAGAGCCAAACCTGAAGCAAAAACTAAAATAAAAGGGCTGAAAAACTGATTTTGATCAGACCTGGTAGGATATCAGGGTATCGATTTCCAATATCGGAGTCAAATAAGTCATCCAAGGGTAAACTAACCTAAGTCAATGAAAACTTATTGTGCCCATCAGGAGTAAGATTGGGGAAAATGAGCCATATTGATGGCTGAATATCAGTTTTTGATCAGATTCGATAGAATATCGGGGGTATCGATTTCCGATATTGGGAAAAATGAGTCGTCTGAGACGATTTACTAATGTTTAAGTCTAAAAACTATAATTTTACCAAGTTAGAGCAGATTCTGCAGCAAGAATCACGATAAAAGGGCTGAAATCCTGATCGTGATCAGACCTGATTGGATATTGGGGTATTGAGTTCCAATATCAGGGAGAAATTGGAAAAAATAAGTCACCCATGACCTGACCAGAAGCCTAAAGAATATTTGTGTGAAATTTGGTGAGATTTGGATAAAAATTGTGAATTTGTATAAAGGACATACAGACAGATAAACAGACACACACACAAACATCTTGCCTTTTATATATATATATATATTATCGATTTTCTGCACTATTATAAGAACTGTAATCTTGAAACATCTGAATATCGTTTCTTATGTCTTTGTCTATGAGCATATCAAATTTGATTAAAATCGGACCACTCCTTCTATAACCTGATTTTTTCAATTATCGATTTTCAATATTTATCGGGGGTACTTTGACACAAAACCTAGCTAAGAACACTCGCAGACACTTATAGTACAACTGTGTAAATTTTCAAGAAAATCGGTTCAGCCATTTTGGAGTCTATAGGTAACAGACAGACAGACACACACACACACACACACACACAAAGTTTCATTTATAAATAAGTTTAGATTTAAATTTAGATAGATTACCCTCCTGTCATGCTCAGGGGTTTGGATTATTATTTTGTTTTTTTTTCTTTTGTATTAAGGTAAAATACTCAACAGTAGGTACATCAACATATAAGTTTCTGTCATTTTAGATGACATATTAAAATAAATATTTTGCAGTCATTTTTGATGGTACGAGCCCACTTGCATACTTCACTAGTTAAACTTAAAGCCATCAACATGGAGCACTCAATGAGGGTTCATTTTCTCATTCAATATTGTAATAATCTGTAAAACTAACAGTTTAAAAGCAACCGTTTTCTATGATAAGCTTGCAAGACTTTGCTGCAGAACCTAGCTGGAAGTCTTCACTTACTTGGTGATGAGAAAAATATATTTCTATGCAGACACATTAGTTTTAGAAAAAAATCATATGAAGACAGCAACATTAGAACCAATCAGGATAGTTTGTACTTGTTCAAGAAATGCTACTACTTGATCCAGACAAGCTATAAAAAGACAGTTCAAATTTGCCTATATCAGACAGAGATGGGTATTCCCTGTTTGGTTGCTCTGTTTCAACTTAGTCTATTCATGCTGTCTTTCACTAATTAATGAAGGACTCTCAAAGATAATTCTTTACACAAACAAACATTAGGACTCTAATTCACTAAAACCAAACAATTTATTCATACATTTTCACACGCCTGAGTAGGACGATAAACTACATCTGGCAACAAGGCCTCTTATTGGGAGGTTTTGATGAGCATAGAACCACCTCTTAATTGCTACTGTTCCCGGTCCGCCCTGACCCAAGGTGGTAGCACCTGTTAGGGTCCCAACTTTTGACAAATACCTAACTCTCCAAACAAATGTCAAAACACTATGAAAGTATAGAAATACATTTTTATAGTAAAATTATCAGCAATACATGTTTGTAAAAAAAATTACTAATATTCTTTGCAAAATTAAATTCCTGCCGTAAGGAGATGATCTGTTGCTAAACAAAAACAAAAAAAAACATTTACATGCTAAATTCTGTCACACAAAAATTCTAATAACGATATCATATGCACTTATCTTTATTAGTCACTTAATGAAAAAAAATTGAAATGTTTATTTATGAAATTTGTTGACTTAAAGCACCTATCACTTTTTTCTTATATTAAGTCTATTTCAGCAAGACTATTCCAGTGGTGGAAAGAAGCATACATTTACCTTTTTTTGCCAGTTATTTTCCAGTTGACTATTACAGGAACATTCCCTTTTTGCATAAATTCATCTCTTCTCCCTTGAACTATTGGCAAAATAAGCCTTGGATGACAACCAATCGAAGAGAAAAACTTTAAATTCAAACTCTAGGGAAGGTAATGAGAAATTTGTGGAGAAACACAATCGCCTATGCTCTGAACAGAAACAGTCAGTCAGTTAGTTAAGTGCCATACGTGAAACACGCTTGGGCAATCATGTCTCGAAAGAGACATGACTGACTGGGCAGAAGATTATCCCGCAGTAGGTTGCCATTGCTTTCTGCGGTAGACTGGCTGCCAGCCAAGGCTATAGAACCCAATCTGTCCTGTTATTTAACCCATAACTGGAAGGAAGAGACGGATTAATACCTTTCCCAAGGGTATTTGCACGTAAGTGAATGCAATGAATTCAACTGGAATTTGAACTCGGTTCCCCGATTTCTCGTTCCGAGCCGATATCCAGTGCACCACAGCGCACATCCCAATACCTTAAATACTGTTTCCCAACAGAAACAGTATTTAAGGAAAAAAATAATAATAATTGGACGAATTCATTAAGAAGCTATTTATTACTTATGATCATGTTTAACAAAAGTTACCCTGCATAGAATTCCTCTCCTTTCCCTTTACTGCTTCATGACATCAGATATTGATGTTGCTTGTATGACAGTAGAAGGTCAACCTTCCTGTCAATAGCCAATAAATCTTTTGATTTGATATAAATGGCAATCTGATAAAATGGTATCTGACATGAAAATGCGTATGAAGCGCAGGTGTATGACTGAATTCCTTCATGCAGAAAAAATAGCACTCATTGACATCCCTGAGTACTTAAAGGTTTATGGAGAACACAGGCAGTAGCTGATGCATTTCAATAATGACAACAGTGATGTATGCAATAAGCCATATTCTGAGAGGTCCTGCTCAGTTTTCAACTCATGAAATGAAGAATGCCTTGAAAATGCATAGCTAATAGGGTTGATTATAGGGGTGAGGAGAGAATAGTGCTTTTGTTCTCCCTGTATTTGTAGTTTCCATGAAGATAATAGGACGTATTACCTTTTAGAGAATTGTTGTCCTGTATAAAATTAATCACTGTAAAAGACATTTTTCTTTATTGTAAATCTAACCAGATTTTGTGCTTAATATTCCCATTCTTTAATAAGATGACCATTTTTTCACTTAGTACAAAAATGATATAAGATAGTAATAAAAAGTGTTTACCAGATGAGTCCAGAGTTTAGAAATAGGTACTTTTAAAAACTTATGGTCCCAAGAAGAACATAGAGAAATCACGCAATGATATACCACTGTTGAAACAATTTTAATTTAAAATAGATGTTTGTCATAAATATTGTATTGCAGACATTGACATTTGCTATGATAGGATACACCTTGTAAAAACATTTTGATAAAATGAATTTTATTTAAAACTGCTTTTTTTTGTATTTTTACTTATCTTTTCAAGATAACTTCATCGTATTCCATTATTGCAAAAGTTCTATGTCAATACATTCATGTTTTCAGGCCACAAATACAAACATAATTTCTTTTTCGTTAAATAAATAAATGCTCAGTTTTTTAAATTTTTAAATGCTTTCAGTTGATTTTGGGTATGCAGGCAGTGTAATGAGAAATCAAAGAACCAAATTCAATCCCTCTCCTCCCACCAACTATGGGTTAAATAGTAATACTTGTTATGGGTCATAGTAATACTTGTATCCAGAAAAGTCATGTTTAAAAAATGTAAATGCAATATTCACTTAAAAAACAAAAAAAAAAACAAAAAGAGAGAAAAGATATATTATATTGGTTGGAAACTAAAATTTTTAAATTTTTTGGCCATTTTTAAGTGATTGGCACATTTTTGTATACAAAAGTTAATTCTCAGTTTTAAAAATCTTGCAAAAATAAAATATACATCTATGACATATGCTTTTTGGGAAATTAACAAATTTAATATTAAATTAATCTGATTTACACAGATTTTACTTATTTATAGCATGAAATTTAGAATAAAACTATTTCTTAAACACAGAGTTCAACTTTCTGACCTTTCCACTGTATGTGTTGACAGATTTGACAGATATGAGACAAAATAAGTGTATGGCGATCACAAGTGACATAATTGTACAATTGTTTTCCTGTAAAGGGAAGAAACTCTAAAACATATGACCTTCTAATTTACATATAAAAATTACCATACAAAAAAATAACTTCAAATACAAAAAAAAAAAAAGTTAAAATTATTTTAAACATAGGAAGGCACAACAATTTGTAGTAAACTTTTAAATTTTTGATTAGTAAACAATAAACATAAACTTTACTTAATAAGTTTTTAAACTAACCCCAATAAATCTTTGAAGTATTTTCAAAATATTTTTGAAACTTTATAAATTATTATAATTAAAAAAAAAAATGAAAACAATTCTTTTAAAATTTCATTATTAATCAAAAAAATTTTTTTCTGTCCTTAATTTATATAATTTATTCAAGCAATTAAAAGCTTATCAAATTAAAAATTGTCATAGTTATATTGCATTTTTTATTTTATTATTGGGAGCAGATTTTCGGAAAAAAAGTCAACATTTTTTAAAAAGAATAATAGATGATTTACATTCCCCAATGAGTCTTGCGTTTAACTAATAAACCATATATCATAATGAAATTTAATTTCTTAAAATTTCATGAATTTAAGAGGAGAAGGAACAGAGTAAATATATATATATATATATATATTTTCATCAAGATTTTTAAAAAATAATAATTTCATAAATAATTTCATTCATTTGTGAATAAGTAATAAAAGTTTGATTAAAATCTGACAATTATTTGATTATTGCAAGAATGTCCAAATTTGTCACTGGAAAAAACTAAAACTGAATGAGGTCTTGTAAATATAACGCTTTTCTTTGTTAACTCTCGTAACGTTTTGGTTACCCGCTAACTAGAATCAAAACAAGATATTTACCAAAATTTATAACATGTTAGAAGAGATTAAAATTTTTAAAAAAATAATTGAAAATACTTTGATCATTCCTCTTAATAATAATATATTTTGATGGAAAAGGTTCGTTTTTATTAAGTTTGGGGCCTTTTTTATTCACACTATGCTGTTTTATCAGCGATTTAGGGGGGTACCTATTTGAATATCTGCGCATGAGGATCCGCGCATACCTTCGGTTGAAAAACAATTCTAAAGAAATATACATATATTAACCAATCAAAGAACAGAAAATATATATTTTAAGTGATCCACTTATTTTGTCTTTCAAAAATGTATAAGTACGCACGATTTTGCTTCTCTCTTTAGAGGGTCCTTTTGACCGTTTCTCCTCGACATAAGTAAAGCAAACTGTATTCAATGGGCTTACCGTCTCTCGTGCTGTATTCTGTACTTCTTCAAAGAACTTTTCGTAAGGACACATACAAAGAAACGAACATTTAACTGAGCGGTCACATCAAAGACATATCGACTAGAACTCTACTTCACCTTCCCCCGCTCTTACATCCACCCTTATTGTCATTACTGTTTTTATATATTCAATTTTTCTCTTTACAGCACTATTGTAAACTTTTCTTATCACTCTTGTACCAGACATATGAACATTACTATCATTTTAATACAGAAACTTATTTATTTTTTATATGAATGAATGATTATTTTTAGACACCATCTTGATTGTTTTTATTTTCACACGTAAGGCCAAATTCAGAACACCACAAAAAACTTTTCTATAAATCTACAAAGGCTGATAAAACACTGAAACAGCATTAAAAAACTATTCAGCTGCTTTTTCAACTAAGTTAAAGTAGTATGGATGGATGATGATGTTTAGACTAGAGAAAGAAATTAAAAGAAATGATTCTGATTTTAGTGTCTGGTTATGTCTCTTTAGTCTTTTACGCTATAATTTTATATTAAAAACATTTTTTGAGGACCCTAGATGACACACCAGGATTTGTTATTGGAGGCCACAACCTGAACAACATAAGATACGCGGACGATACAGTACTGATTGCGGACACGGAAATGAAACTGCAAGATCTCATACAGAAAGTAGCAGTGGAGAGTGACAAGAAGGGACTACAAATAAACTTTAAGAAAACTGAGTGGATGGTCATCAGCAAAAGATACAACCCAAAATGCCAAATACAGGTGGGGGATAACAGAATCAAACAAGTCCAAGAATTTAAGTACCTAGGAAGTGTTCTAACAGGAGATGGAAAGTGCGACACGGAGATCCGAAGGCGAATTGGCATGGCAAAGGACGCGTTCCAGAAGATGAGCAAAATACTAACACACAGGAAGATCTCAATAGAAACGAAGAAAAGAGTGCTAGACTGCTACGTGATGTCAGTTCTTCAATACAGCTGTGAATGCTGGACAATATCATCGAAAATGAGGACAAAACTGGAAGCGGCCGAAATGTGGTTCTACAGAAGGATGCTACGGATATCGTGGACTGAGCATACAAGCAACGACGAAGTGTTAGAAAGAATGTCAACAAAAAGGAAATTGATGCTGAGCATCAGGAAGAGACAACTGAAGTTCCTGGGACATGCAATGAGGAAAGAGAGCCTGGAGAACCTGATACTGACTGGACAGATAGAAGGAAGGAGAGACAGAGGAAGGCAGCGGATAACATATTTGCAGGGTCTGATCAGGTGGATGACGGAACGGGGGTTGCCAGGAGCAACAGGAGCAAACATACTAAGAGCCACAAGGGATAGGGAGACGTGGAGATCCATGATCGCCTACGTCCTGAAGGGACAGGGCACATAGAAGAAGAAGAAAAACTTAAACAGCATGTGTTACGTGTTCGCTAGTTTTTAAAAATATTATTCCGAAACATCGAAAATATTAAGTGAAAAAATTATATAAGCTGTTTGAAGTTTTTCAGAAAAACATTTATTTTACATTGCATAAACGTTGCGTGTCACAACAAAAACAAAAATTAAAAACTGTAATTAATTCTCAATTAGTGTTAATTTTTTCTTAAAAAACACCTCAGAAAAATGGGTCAGAACTTTAATCAGATTCAACTAAATTGAAAAAATAAAATTTACTAAATAAAATTTTAAATCATTCAATTTGGAAAATTACAGATTTAAAAAAAAAAGCTAAACAATTACAAGTTTTAAGCCCTCGCTATTCTCAATTTAAGACTTTCTTTGTGACATAAAACGATGAAGTAGGACACCACAAAATAATAATAAAAAAAAAAAGATATGTTGAGGCGGCTTTTTTTTTTTTTTTTTGCTAAATAAATCTGACAATAAATGTGGTGGGTGGCTAAATCCGATATTAAGCTTTTAAATATTTCTGATTGTATATATTTTTTATCTGATTTTCTAAGAAAATGAAACCTAACGATAAGCATTTTCTAATGTTTTAAATTTAAGTAGGACACATTTTTTGATTTTCGTTAACATTTCGGAAAATGAAAAGAAAGGAAAAAAAAACGTATGCAACTCAACTTCAAGTGAATAGCAGGGTCAATGACTGGAATGTGAAGGGTATTTGGGTGGTTACGATACAGGTGGTTATTTTCGGATAACGTCTTTAATCCAACCAAATATACACCAAATTTTACCCTTAAAGAGCATACAAAATAATTAGTACAAAGATAAACTTTTCATGTCTAGATAAATTTTTTATCTCTTAAGCCTAAGAGTTCATAAGTTCGTATCAGAAAGTTCTTGTGTTGAACATCTAAGTCCTTTTGCGTACGGCGAGTGTGTGTGTGTAATATTTGAATTGCCTGTTCGTCTCTGTCTGTTTTTTACTTTTCCATGACAAAGGAATTCATTTCAGGATTGTCCTTTGATTTCAGATTGGTTCACAGGTGTGACTCATTTGTTAATCCTTTTTCAGTTTTCTTCAGGCTTTTTTAAAAATTTATTTTTCTTTCCAGCTTTCTTTACCAGGATTTATTTATTTGTTTATTATTTCTTTCTTTGTGGTAAACCAAAATCATTTGTTAAAAAGAAAATAGTAGTGGATTTTTTAAAAAATTTATCACTGCAACTGAAACCAATAAATTAAGTTTTCTTCTGTTTAAACCCGTTTCCCACAAAAAGATGATAAAGGAAGTTTGAAAAGTTCTCGACAAGGAATAAAAAATATTTTTGATTACATTTTGGAAATAGATCAAGCCTAGAACTTTTCAGCACAATTGGATGTACCGAAAATAAATATCGATTCAAGCCGGCGTCATCTTTTTGTTTGTTCTTTTTGCCTAGGTCTCCAGTGCTCCAGCATCTTCACTTCATCCAAGGTAGATTGTTGTTTAATAAAGAAAAGTTAAAAGTGTACTATCTGCTTAAAGTCGAAAACAACATTGTTTCAAATACAATTTAAAAAACTTTCCCCTCTACGACTACTGCAAAAAGTAAATTAGTTTTTTTGTTTTTGCTTTTTCTTACATAGCGGTGATTGACAAATACTTTTACTATACATCTTATTTTTAATTAAAAAACGGAAAAGTTTTTGACAATAAAAATAAAAAAGGGGTGGGGGAGATGGTGAAAATAAAAATCAAATCAATTTGGGTTGGGTAATCCATCTCTTCCTTCCAGTTATGGGTTATAGCAGGACAGACTGGGTTCTATAGCCTTGGTCGGCAACCAGTCTACCGCAGAAAGCAATGGCAACTTACTGCGGGATAATCTTCTGCCCAGTCAGTCATGTCTCTTTCGAGACATTATCGCCCAAGCGTGTATCACGTATGGCACTTAAGTAACTGACTGACTGACTGACTTACCTAAACGTACGTGGGGTGCTTCACATACAGTCCAAGGACAGAAACTTGTGGCATTTAGTATCGAGTGTAATTATTCTTAATATTCATCAACCCTCCCTTTTTGAATGCAACGGGAAAGTGTTGTCGCAGAATCTGAGACTAGTAGAGAGAGGCTTCCTTCATTTTCAGAGAGAACAGATACTGCACTGTGATCAGTATTTATCCAACTCCCACGAGGGTAAGATGTGATACAAACAAGGTTAATTTTGGGTGCTTATGCGTTTACATATTGCCCAAGGAAAAAAATTACCGTCACCGCATCAACCCCACCGAAATGACCAATTAAGACCGAGTTTTTAGACCGGTTTGAGGTTGTGAATGTGAACCTATCCATCGCAGTAGATAGGTAATGTTTTTTGACCATGACCTGGGCGTACGCGCTCATGTTCCCCGCACCGCATTAAAAAGACCTTGTGTCACATCTCTCTCAAGTGGGGGAGAAAAGCAAATATTACCTACCACAACCAACCCCTACTATTTTTAGTGCAATTGAAAAGATACTCTCCTCGTAGGATTGAAACACTCAGGACCAAGCATCACTCAAAGAAGCTAACTGCCTAAAAACAAACATGAGAGAGAGAAGTGAACACTGGCTGGAATGGTATAGCTTAAAAACAAACTTGGGGAGCAAGTTTGTTTTTAATGTGGTAATAATACCCAACCCAAACTGATTTGATGTGGCGCAGTGGATATCGACTCGGAACGACAAATCGGGGTGCCGACTTCGAATTCCAGTTGAATTCCTTGCATTCACTTACGCACAAATACCCTTGGAAAAGGTAATCATTAATCTATCTCTTCCCTCTAGTTTTGGGTTAAATAATAGGGCAGACTGGGTTCTATAGCTTTGGCTGGTAACTAGTCTACCGCAGAAAGCAATGGCAACCTACTGCGGGATAATCTGCCCAGTCAGTCACGTCTCTTTCGAGACATGATCGCCCAAAGCGTCTATCACGTATGGCACTTAATTGGATCCCCCGAAAAAAAAAAAACTATCATCGGAAATAACGCTGAGGTCGGTATTTCATCAAATTTTCCTCTTTTATTCAATAAAAGAGGAAAATTGCAATGAGAAAGACGCTGTCGTGTCGTAAGGTTAATCATCATCATATTCTAAATGACTAGGCATTGTGAATTGAAAGACGGATAAGTATATTCATTCATAGCGTGTCTTGGGCAAATAAACCTGGTGGAGTCCATCCCTTTTCAGGTCAAGTTCCAGCCGATGTCTTCCAACTTAAAGGCTCGCCTTAGTCACGGACACGTTGAGGTCGAAGAAATAGAAGTCGTTTGCTTATCTTTTTTTTTTGGTGGGGGTCGCTCTATGGCCTACACTGTCTCTGGGTGCGTTACTTTTAAAAGTTAACCAACAATCACATATTCGACAAAAAATAAGATTTTGCTTTTTTAGTTTTTTGGATAAAAATACTTTTTGTATTTGGAGGCATTTAAAATCGAACTCATGGTTGACTTGAAAATTGATAAGATATCATAATCACTACCTTTCTATGAATTTGTTTTCTTTCCAGAATTAAAACTTAGATTTTATTTTATTTTTTTAAAATAAAGTTAAGAAATCGCAATATGAAGCTAAAATTACTGTTTCAGTATGAGCTACTTTTTTTTATTCTTCTACTTAAACGCGTATTTGCTGAGAACGAGGAAACAAAAAAACTAACAAGTAAAAAGTTGTTTAAAAAAATTAAAGACTCAATGTCAAGTGGTCAGTAGCTTAAATAAAAAAGTATAAAACTGAAAAAAGAAAAAGAAGTCCTATTGCGGTCAGGGTCAGTTGTACAGGAATTTCTCGATTAGTGTGAATTAGTGAAATGTGTTAAAAATAGCTATTAAATAAAAAAAATGTCAATTTTCAATTACTATGGTTAAACTGAAACTAAACTGTGTGTGAATACTAGGTACTCTAATCGAATTTTGGTAAATGAATATTTTAGCGCATTAATCGAGGAATTCAACTGGAATTCGAACTAGGTCCCTCGAGTTCGAATTCCATTCACTTACGCGCAAATACCCTTGGGAAAGGTAATCCGTCTCTTCTCACCGGTTATGGGTTAACAGGACAGATTGGGTTCTATAGCCTTGGTTGGCAACCAGTTTACCGCAGAAACTTTTTGGCAACCAGTTTACCACAGAAACTTTTAAGTAATGGCAACCTACTAGTGACTGCGTGATAATCTTTTTTGCCCAGTCAGTCATGTCTCTTTCAAGACATGATCGCTCAAGCGTGTAGCACGTATGGCACTATCTGAATCGAGGGATGCATACGTAGAATTTATTTTGTCTGTGAGTGTAAAACTCTCAGAGTTCCAGTGGATGTCGTCAAAAGCTTCTTTTTTTTAAATTTACGGACCGTTTCTTGATATGAAAATAAAAGACAAAACAAACTTTGGTTCCTTTTTAAAGTTTTATTTAATTTATTATGGTTTCCGTTTATAAATGCTAATTTTTAAAAATTTAAACTGACTTACCACAACAAAGGGTTAAAAAAAGGAAAAGAAAAGGCCAGGCACTTCATCACAGACAACAAAAATTGACTTCTATGCGTGGAACCCGTTCAAATGTCTCTTTCAGAACGAATTCTTAGGAATAGGGAAAGAAAAATAATGAATAGTTTTCAAATGAAAACAGTTTCGCAGAGTTTTTTTTAAGTTATTTTTTAGTTTTCAAATGAAGAAAAAATATAATATCAGTGTCTGGCATGGGTGCTTGTGTACGTGTTGTGAGCTACCATGCATAACAAATGTGACACACAGCCGCAAATATGGAGCACCCGGTGAGGATCGAATTCAATACTCAGTCGTAATCGAGAACTGGAGTAGACAACAAAACAACACTATGTTGACACAAGGTTTACGCAGTGAAGTGTTTATTTTTAATCAATAATAATGTAAATAAATAAGCCTGAGCATTCCATATTGACATTCGTTTTCCAGTACACTTCGACTGTTTTTCCGGTTTTTTTATCGCAACTTCTTGGACAGTGCAAATATCGGAAACTGAAAACTGGTGAAACTGAAATTCTTATCCTTATTTTTTTTCTGGGAACCTGAAAAATAAAAAAAAATATTAAGAGCTACAAAGGACAGAAAATTGTGGAGCTGGAGAGCCATGATCGCCATCGTCCTGAAGAAACGCGGCATTGAAGGGGTCTGTTTTAGTTTGACAAGAAGTTGATTTCATGGCCTGATCGGTAAGTCAGCTGTCGTGCTAGCTACCGAAGAAAAAAAAAAGAAATGCAAATTAAATATTTCAAGTCATGCTGAAAGTTTAATTTCCGATCCACGTTACTGATGGCCGGAGAATGAAGGTCCGATAAGTTGTAATAAAAGAAAAAAAAAAGGAAAATTAGGACGTGATAAATGCTAGTACAATATGAAACCCGACAAAAAAACATCAATCGTTATCGCCTCTACTGCTACATGTAGACAAATCGTACTTACTGCATTTTAAGAGCACGATTCTGTGTTCGTAGTACACAGTGTTATTATTACAACTGCTGCTTCTCTTGTAAATCTTTGTTGTGCTGCTATTTGCCCTGCTGCAGTTCGCTTCTACTTTTTTGAGGATTTCTATTTTCTTCCACTCTTTGGTGGTCGCTTCTCTTTTCCTGTTGTTGAGGAAAAACAGTCTTTCTTTTTACTCGCTACAAAAAGTAAAAAGAGCAACAGAAAAACTGGGAAAGTTACCTATCTATCCTCTCCTTTTTAACCTTCTTTTACTATTAATTCAGATTTGTTAATATTGCAAGTACAAACTCAATAGCAAATAATTAAAAATAAAAACAAAAGAACACCACAACCGGATTATTGTGGGTTGTTGTGATTACCAAAATCACAAGTAAGTTACTGTCTGTCTATTTTTATTTTTTTTTCCCTCTTAGATTTTTTTTTTTTATATGAAACATTTTATTTTTTGTTTTTGTTTGTAGATGATTGATTATTAATTTAGAGTTGATAATATTTTTTGTTGTGTCGCTTCTTATTGTTTGTGTGTGAAAACTTAAGCTTTATTGCTCTATTTGAACGAAGACTCGAAATGAATATTGAAATAAACTAAAAAAAAAACACACACACACACACACACACACATTGATCAAATATAATGAACGTAAATATTATCTTTTTACTTTTTAAACAATTTATTTCCCTCCCCAATCCTCAAGTACGGGTGGCAAATTGAATGAGGGAAAAGTGTAAAAAAAACTAAAAAATGAAATACTACTGTTGAGAGCCTTTTGAAAGTTTTTTTTATGTTCTAAAGGTTCTTAAAGTTTCTTTACGTTTTGAAAATGTCTTGTTTACGAAGTAGCAATATGTCTTTTTTAAAATTAACTTTTAGTTTTAATCTGTAATTAAAAGAAAAAAATGTCTATATAGCAGACCTTATTGTATATTGTTATTGTACAATGTGTTTGACCGAAGTTTATATTTTGACGAATTACCCAGCTAATATTCCCACGTGTTTCCTGAAAAATTCTACTAGTTTGAAGAATTTGACTTCAGTGAAATTGAATTAGTTAATTTACCATTTTATTTTACCGTAAAAAGTTACGAATTATCGTTAACAGATACTTTTCAAAAGACAGTCTAAAAGAAATTAAGTTTTTATAATATTTAAATTTTTTTTTACATTTAATTTTTTCTTTTTTTAGAGTAAGTCATTCGTTTAAAACTCATTAATTCACATAAAAAACTAAGAACTCCCGAGAGAGACGGGAAGTGTGTGCTAGAGATCACAATCACAATCACATCATCAGAACTTGTCACATTTATTTTTCTACTTCGAAAAGTTTTTTTTTCCTGTTACCGTCTCCGCTCCCTTTTTAGTTTTTATTTTTACCGCCTCCTACAAGCAGTTTTCATGCAAAACAGAACATTTGTTAATTTTTATTTTTATTTTTGTGTGTGAGAAATGTGCAACATCTAGACTTTTTATTCTTAAAAAAAAAAGACATAATAACAAACACAAACCCCCAGCTAAAGTGTGACAGTAAAAGTTTAACAATAACATTGTTTAAAAAAACAAAAGCTTTTCTCATTTGAAACTTTTTACTTTAATTTACCTTTTAATTCCTTTGAAACCAAATTAAATTAAAAATTATTTATAAAACTTATGTTCCCACAACCTTTCTTGTCTCATTAACAATGCTATGTGTCACACATGGCTTTGACATCCTTTTTGTATGTGCGATCAAGTAAAAAATCGTTTTTTCTGACCTTCACCTTAAAAAAAAAATCTTGATTTGCTACTATTGCTGTATTATTGAAACGTCATTTTTGGTCTCCCCTCTCCTAATTTCAGGGAATTTTATACTCGAATCCTCCCCTGTGTGAAAGCTTGTACGAGAGAGAAAGAGGAACAATTGTGTTTTTAGATAGTTGTTAAATGGAAACACTACAGACATTTATCAACTAACAAGGATTATTATTTTACACTTCAAATACCAGGAATCTAATTCGTTTTCTTCTGTTTATTTTTCTGTCATAGGTAAGAAAAATTTCTGATTGTTTTTGTCATTCATTTTTTAAAATATTTTTAAGAAATAATTTGGTTGCGTCAAGCACTTGTAATGTACAATGTGTAAAGTGAATACAAGGGTGCACCACCCTATTCATTGAAATGAAAATTTGCAATTATTCAAATTTAACAAAAAATACACGAAAACCTGATATTTTCAGAAACTATGAGGGAGCCTAATGACTTAGTGTAAAAGTGTAGTGTTTCAAACTGATGTTGAAAGTTAGTGGTAAATTGGAACCTCCTTTCCTAGGCTAAAAATTTGAAATAATCACTTAAACTTTTTTTCTTATTTTGTGACTGGAGGTACTTGAGAAATGAATGTCCATTTTAAACTTTAAAGAACCTCTTTTTGTTCAAATTATAAAAAAGATATGCGTATTTTGTTTTTATCCATCTTCAATTTACTAGTCGTCTTGGTTACATCATGTTCAACTGTAAACAAACTAAAACTACTTACCCTGAATCCTTAAACAATGTTTCTATTTGCTTTTT
The DNA here is from genome assembly GCA_037127315.1 of Ascarosepion bandense. Lineage (NCBI taxonomy): Eukaryota > Metazoa > Mollusca > Cephalopoda > Sepiida > Sepiidae > Ascarosepion > Ascarosepion bandense. Next base: position 29,357 of record JBBBDQ010001333.1, read on the forward strand.
ACCGGTAAGTCTGTTTAATATTAAAAATAAAAAAATCCTTATCGCTTAGACTCGTTTTGTGTCCCTTGTATTCTTCCCGTGGCCTTTTAAGGATTGTTTAAAACCGCCGTTTATCTGACACGAAAACATTCTCTTCGTATTTGAACAACACAATTTTGTTTTGTTAGTAATTTTTGGCAGCTGTTTTTACGACCTATTTTTCTATCTTAAAACAAGAAAAAAGCCCTAAACTTCAAACTAATAGAGATGATAGAGAATTTGTAAAAGATTGTGTGACTACCAGTTATTGTGCGGCAATAATTCAAACTGGCATAAAAAAAAACACCAATTTCAATTAGATAACTCACAATTTAGTTAAGTTACAGATCTGAATTTAAAGCATGAATGACAATTATTTTTATTTTGTTTTAAGTCAACTTTGTTACTAATAACTGTTTGTAGCAGGAGTAAAATACCATTTCTTTTAAAAATGGACAACTCAGATATTTTAATTCGTTTAAAGATGGGCAAGATAAGTTTGAAAGTTTTTTTTTTTCGTCAAGCATTGTTTGAAATACAAAATAAATACATTGTTTCTTGTATTTTTTAGTCAGACTGAATTGGTCCAAATTAGTTTCCTTGAAATAGGTCTCTAAAAACTTCAAAATAATTCGATTGTGTGTGTGTGTAATTTCAAAGTTCAAATTTGATTTTGCTTTGGTTAGGCCGACGTTCCAATAAAAGACTTCAGAAAATCAGTAAAAAAAAAATTGCTCATAAGGAAATGTTTTTCAACTTAAAAATTTTAAGCCCTCTGTGTAGTAATTAAATTAAGTAATTATAAAAAGTTTAAAAAGTAATAATCAAATTTGTTCTGTCACAACTTTTATATATTTTTTATATACCTTTTTTTTGTTTTTTAGTTAAAAATTGTGATTATTTTTTTTTATTTAATTAAAATAAAGCTTTTTGTTTTTGCATATCTGAAAATTTTTTATCCGTCAAATTATAGAATCTTTTCTTTGCTTTAACGTTTTTTTTTTAGCATAGGTTTTTTTTGTTTAAAGAAAATTCACCCTTTAATGAAACGAACAAAAAAAAAAACTTTTTGAACAACATAAATTATTGATTCCTGTGTGTGACGTGTAGAAAGCGATAATAATATTGAATTTCGCTATAAAAGTTAATTTTTGTTTGTGAAGTATGAAAGTTTTTGTGTGTGTTGGTAAGCATTTGATTTTAAAATGTTTTGTAAATTTTTTTAACACTTCTTGTCTGTGACTCATAAACAAAACAAAATCGTTTTATTTTGTACTGTAGTTACGGAATATCGAATCTGCCTCCTTTTAAAGGTTTTTGTTAAAGTAACTTTAAAGGATTACTTTAACAAAAAGATTTTATATTTTTCTTCTAGTCTTTTTAATCAAGAGATCGATGCAATGTAAGATGATCACTTCATCCAAAAAATGCAGCTAGGAAGAGAAACTATAAGTAAAACTAATCAATCATGTAATTGATCAGAAACAAACTTGTTTTTTTTAAGCAGTTATTAACTCTACTAACAACTAACTACTCATTTTATTTTTTTAACGTGAAAGGACGACAGAAAAAACATATTTTACTTAAATGATTTTTCTAAAAAAAGAAAACATTGGTTATATTCCTATTTTTAAGCATATTTAACATTGAATAAATTGAAATTTATAGGTTATTTCTTTGAAGATAACTTCCCAACTCACCAGAGACTACAAAATAAAACTACTACTCGCACAAGCAAGTCAAGTGTGACCTTTCCATAGTAAATCCTATTTCCGATTTAAATTTTATAACTGGTTATTTATTTCACCAAAAATGTAATAAGATTTTTTTTTTTTTATTTACATTTAAAATGATGGCAAATATAGCATTTTTAGACGGAAATTTATTTTTTGGTAGCTTTTTTTTTCTTAAACACTAAGAGAAAAAAAAAGTCTACGCACGGTTATACAACTCAGTCTCTTACGTTTTCTCATGTAGAGTCACACGGTGAGAGCTGAATTCGTGAAATCATTTTCTCCTGTAGGTTTCCTGGGAACACACCACCACATCTATCTTGTGAACGGTTTCCAAGAAAAAAAAGGTGACTGTTGGTTATACGCCCGTAAAAATGATTATTTAGCACACGAAATTGAACTCAGATTATGATTTTCGAATTAACTGGATTTGCAAATTGTGCATATATTCAACGTGGTATGAGATCGTGCATGTCAATTTGTCTAACCACGAGTCTTCTTACTCGTCTATTTGTCGTTCTTCCAGCCGGCAAATCTACTCTACACAAACAAAAAGTATTTCTGTACGCATGCTGATACCTGAACATCTGCAGCAGCGAGTTAGAAAATATCAGTTTCCTTTTTGTTGTAACGGAATTTTAAAATTAAATGACAAAAGAAGTACAAATAGCAGCCATATATTTCTTATTGCAACGAATAATCAATTCTTTCAATAGAAAATATTTCCCCATGCTTAATTTTTTCCCCTTTTTTTTCTTTTGTTTCCTTATTCACTAGCATTGGTTTTCTGCCAAATTGTTGTGCCTAAGGAGCTAAAACTTAAGAATTATTTTTTAATAGGTCAGAAAGAATGTAAATGTCCAAATAAAACTTGAAATAAAATTTTATTTCCTGTCGCCTTTTCCCCCAAATGAGTGTGTATTTGTAGTGTGAGGCCATCACATTTTAAAAAGCCTACCTTAAGTAAGCAAGAATCTGTAGAATTTTAATTTTTTGGGTTACTTTTTAAATTAAAACTTAAGTGAAGTTATACGCTACGTGATATGTGAACATTGTGACCTTACGTTTGAAATGGCACCGTTTAGGTTCGAATTATGAATAGTGTTTAGGTTTTCACCGTATTCTCCAGTGTTTTTAAGGGTGGGGTTAACTCTTCACTCTTATTTGCCCTGTGCCTTGTTATTCAAACTACCATCGTTGAATTGCAAACATTATTTCATATTCCTCATTTCATTATTGAAAATGTGAACGGGTATTTGGATAGATTGACGAAGGAATTTTAGGATTTTTTATTTATTTATTTTTAAGTTACTTAAATCACAATTACTTTCTCTTCTCACCAGGTAACAGCAGCAAATAAAACCTACAAACTTAATTTTGAATTAAAGACAATGAGGATCTTTTTGAAGCCTGTAGAAAGAAAAACAATTTAGTGTAACGAACACTTTTTTTTTTTTTAAATTCAGACCTTCTGTCAATACAAAATCTCACAACTTTTAATGCAAAAAAGCGTTATATCAGCTTTGTTTACGTGAAAAAACTAAAAAAGTGTCACCGGTATTGTTCACTTTTCTTAAATGCTTTTATTTTAAATGTTGTGGGGTGAATTTTTTTTTTTTTCCGTATAAAATTCTAAGGGAGAGAAAAATGTTCCTTTTGTTGCTGTTCTTTTGTTTTACTTCTGTCTGCATTAATTTTATTTTTAATTTTATCCATTGATCTGTCACACTGTACTGTACAGTATTTTTTAAATTTTATTCTAGCCGATCAAGTTTTAAAATTTTATATCCATTCTAAGTGCTTCGAGTTTAGTCTTGTGCCATACTAGACTTCTTACACATGGATTTCAGAATCGTTTCGAAGAAAGCTAACTTCTGGCAATCGGCCACATTCTTGGAATATTCAATGAGAAAGAAACAAATTCGCCGGCATGACTAGCACACCTGCTATAAAAAAAAGTAATAAAATAAAAAAACTATTATACTTTTTAAATTTTATGGCAGGTGTTTTGCTGAGTAGATCAAATTTATTTGTTTGCATATTAAGTCAATGAAGATTCTGATCAATTGATTAAATTTCGAAAGTTTCTCGATATGTTCTTTTTGAGTCTAATGCACAAAAAAAAAACAAAAAAAAACCGCCAATATTGATATCTCCACCTTAATGTCACTGACTACCTCAAGAAAACTCATTTGTTGTGGGTTGAAACCAGTTTCCTTTGTTTGGTGTAAAAAAACAAATACTGACTTAGGTGAAACGAAAGTAATTAACTTTACTAAAAAAAAAAAAAAATAGTAAGGCTCTTTTATGCTCTTCTGATAAAAATCTGTAATAATGTTTTGTTTATTGCATTTTTTTCTTTTTGTCATCAATCTTTGTCTTTCCTTATGAATCAATAATCACTCATTTAGTTTTAAAATAGAAAAGCCGATTTGGTATGATGATTGTAATTAACAGAACAAGAATCTTGTTAACAATAATAAACTTTGAGACTTTCATTCTCAAGTGAGTCACAGACTTTTGGTTTGGTAACTGGAATCCTTTCAACCAAATAGCATGTCATCATTAAAATATGCCAAAAATTTTTGTTTACAAAACGTTAATTTGCTTATAAATTTGTTTAATTTTATTTATTTATTTATTTATTTATTTATAATTCAATTGCTACATAAGCAGAATTTCCACTTAAAAAATCGGTCATCAGCAATTTTTATTTTTTTTTATATATAGACAAATTTAATTATTTAATTAACTCCTAAAATAAAAAAAGGAGCAGTGAAAAACTTTTTTAATATTTTGCTTAGAGATAAATTGACATTTTATTTAATTTTAAGGCTTTCACTTATTAAATTCCTATTATCAAAATAAATAAAATATTTTTTTATTTGATATATATATTTTTTAATATAAAATTGCCAGAGACGTTTTCTCTTTCTATAAGTGTGTGTTAACAATCAGTACCAAAATAAAGATTTTTAAAAAATATTATCTTTGACTGGAAATTGAACACAGCTAGGGGGAGTTTTAAAAGAAAACCCCTCACCTAAGAACTTGTCTGTTATTAATTTATACTTTCATATGGGTGTCATGCATGACACTCAGCTCTTTCAGAAATGTCTTCACTATCATCTATATAGAACTGTTTTCTTAGATCAATTTAAAAATTTATACTTTCATATGGGTGTCATGCATGGCACTCAGCTCTTTCAGAAATGTCTTCACTATCATCTATATAGAACTGTTTTCTTAGATCAATTTAAAAATTTATACTTTCATATGGGTGTCATGCATGGCACTCAGCTCTTTCAGAAATGTCTTCACTATCATCTATATAGAACTGTTTTCTTAGATCAATTTAAAAATTTATACTTTCATATGGGTGTCATGCATGGCACTCAGCTCTTTCAGAAATGTCTTCACTATCATCTATATAGAACTGTTTTCTTAGATCAATTTAAAAATTTATACTTTCATATGGGTGTCATGCATGGCACTCAGCTCTTTCAGAAATGTCTTCACTATCATCTATATAGAACTGTTTTCTTAGATCAATTTAAAAATTTATACTTTCATATGGGTGTCATGCATGGCACTCAGCTCTTTCAGAAATGTCTTCACTATCATCTATATAGAACTGTTTTCTTAGATCAATTTAAAAATTTATACTTTCATATGGGTGTCATGCATGGCACTCAGCTCTTTCAGAAATGTCTTCACTATCATCTATATAGAACTGTTTTCTTAGATCAATTTAAAAATTGATTCAAGCAAATGACACCTTTTGTGTCTTAAAAGGAACTGTTTTTCATCAGATCTTAAAGATAAACTGGTGTGACTCAATCCCAAAGATTTTTACCAAATAAACCAAACCACATCACTCAAAAACTCAGCACATTTTACACAAAGAGAAAATAACAGGATCAAGATGTTTTACGTCACTACTTTAAACAAAATAAAGGAAATAAATCCTCATCAGTGCTAGAAAGAACAATAAGTTAGCAGATTTGAGAAATCTATTTTCTTGAAAAACTGTTTTCACAAAAATTTTGTATCGACTGTCAGTAATGCAAACTGTTTGCTCAATGAATGCCCAAGTGTTTCCATATATGGGAACTGCTCATTTCAGTCTTACCAAGTAGTCTTTATTTTTTAAAGAATACAGTTGTGGTACAAAGCCAAGGCGGGAAGTGGGGTGATGTTGGTCATCACTGACTATCCTAAACTTAGCTAATCTGATTCTCGTCCCTTTCATTCATTACAATTTACTCAAACACCACAAGAATTCATTCGTCTACATTCAACGAAAATACACCACGATACCACATAAACAAAAGGTGGGGTCCTACTAAAAACACCCATGATATCCAAGTAGTAGTCTGTCAAGATAAATGTGATCTTCAACCTAAAAAGAAAATGTGTGTTGCTCAGATGTTCTTTGAAGTCAGTGAATAGGAAAGAAAAAATTATTTTAATTAGATAAAAAAAATAGCTTTAGAAAAAAAAACTTAACTTTTTCTTTTTGTAGTTTTCCATTTTATAAAAAATATATGGGTTATTTATTTGTATTCTATTATAGCCTTTGAAATAGTTGAAATAAAAGATGTTGAATGAGAATAATTGTATGTGGGCAGGATTCTGTTAAAATGTGATTGTTTTAAAATTGCTTGTTAATTAGTAAGAAGGCCACGCAATTCATGTTTCTTTTATTCAGTTCCATTGTTTTGATTGTGGAGAGTGAGCATTTAAACCTAGTTTTGGATTTACAGTTGAATATGGACAAAAAAGTATTTAAAAAATAAAATAAAAAGATGAAACTAATGAAGAAACTTGATCAGTTAGTGTTTCTACTGAGTGAATAGTAAATGTTACAAATTTTTTTGGTTAGTTTCCTACAATTTCACCATTGTTTCATTTTTAAATGTTTCAGCTTGCAACAATTTAGGGCCTTTTTTTTCCCTGTTGAACAGGTAGACACATGAGCAGGTGATTCATTGTAAATGGCAGTCATGTCAGTCACTGAAGAAGACTTGGTTGCCATAAACTTAAGAACATTGTGCAATGAACAACAAAAAAACAAAATCAGAAATAACAAAAAAGCTGTTATAATCTGCAATAAAAAGCAAAAGTGTCTTTTATTTGATCAATCTTTTTTTTTTTTTTGTTTCATTTTAAACTTTCTACTTTTTACTATTCATTTTGTTAATTTTACCAACCCAAGAAAAGAACAAAAAGAATTGATTTTGTATTTTAACTTCTTTTTTAATTCAATTCAAATTGTTAGTTGTGCTTATGTTTTTACTAATACGTGTATCTTTAACACGTGTAACTCTTGTGTTCATTTTAAAATACCATTGTTAGTTTTTATACTTAATGCAGAATGAATTGCTGTTTGTTGCATAAATGCACATGCACACCAAGCTTTTCATTCATAAACATGTAACTTTATTATTTTTATTTTTTTTGTACACTAAACTCTGTATTGACTTGATTACTAATACATACATACATACATACAACCTTGCAAACCTTTATACAATAATCATGTCTTTATTTAAATGTACAATTTTTCTCATGGTTAAACATCCTACTCAGCTAAATCATTGCTTTATCCTTCATTGAGTACTCTATAATATTATCCTTGTTCCAACATTGATTAGCAAGTATTTATATCAATGTGCATATATTAAACAATATAACAAACACTCTAGCTAAACTGAAACTAAACTAAGTGTGTGTGTGTGTCTCTCTCTCTCCACCTTTTTGTTTTATTCTTCCCCCCTCTCTCTTTTCTTCTTCTTTTCCTAACACATGCAAACATGCATCCTAGGATTTAACATTTTTGTGACTTCGTGATTTTATTGACTTGTAAGATCAATATACTAAGCACTCCACTTAACAGTAAAGTGCTCAAAATTAAGATGAATTGGCAATCTACTTTGGTTTTTATGAAAGCACAGTTTGTAATACTTTTCTCTCGCCTATGCATGTGTTGTCTCTGATTGATGCTTAGTCATTCATACAGTTGTTTTTTTTTTTGTTTTTTTTTTGGTGGGGAATGCTTTTATTTATTTTTTTTTTTTAAGCATTCCTTTCTTTACTGATTTTATTTTTTATTATAATTCTCTAGTGCAATTTTATTTTCAAATGTGTGTGTGTGTGCACTATTTTCTCTTATGTCTAATAATGGAAAAAGTATTTTACAAGACATGTTTCAACATATAATTTTCTTTTCTTGTCTATGACTTGACCCTACTTCAATAATCACTGAACATTATACGGTGGGCATTTCAGATCAAAATTTACTTAATAACTAAAATGTTAGGTTACAGACGTTAATGTACCTTTGTAATATATATATCTAGACACTCGGGTGTTAACCATCATCTCTTGTATAGTCAGTTAAGTGCCATACATGATACACGCTTGGGCGATCATGTCTCGAAAGAAACATGACTGACTGGGCAGAAGATTATCCCGCAGTAGGTTGCCATTGCTTTCTGCGGTAGACTGGTTGCCGACCAAAGCTATAGAACCTAATCTGTCCTGTTAGTTAACCCATAACTGGAAGGAAGAGACGGATTAATACCTTTGCCAAGGGTATTTGCGCATAAGTGAATGCAATGAATTCAGCTCCCCAATTTCTCGTTCCGAGCCAATATCCAATGCACCACAACGCACATCCTATATTTTGTATATACATTGTGAAAATGTTTTAACAGGTAAAAAATGTAATTCTATATACTTGGTACATATCCACCATTAACATAGATGTTCATATTTTTCTATAGTTTCATGTTCCACTCTTTCTGTGTATAGACACAATTGGTATCTGTAATTATCATCTAGCAAACCTTCAGCAGGCAGCCTGAAAATTTTACCTCCTCCTTCTACCCACACTTTTACTGATTTATGTTGTTATAATGAACCATAGAAAGAAAAGCTGCTCAAAATTAAACAGACTATCTGTTAAAAATCTTGTTCATAACCATATATAAAGCAAAGAGAAATGTTCAACAACATATTTAGACAAGTTCACAGCTCATTATTTTTATACATATATAGGGCGCGATGGGTAAATTGTTGCTAATTTTATATTTTTAATTTTGCACATGTGCATTTTTTGTTTTTAATTTTTGTCAGTTGCACAATATAGTAGGATCAGTTGGGTACCATCTGTGATAGTGTACCATGACACAATTCACTCCACTAGAAATTTAGAAACAGCTGTACTGCTAGGCATTTGTGCTAGAAGCTCTAATGCAAACATTCCAGTGTTTGGGTGTCAATCTAAGGACAATGCTGAGAATTCAGAAAGAACTGGATGAGTCTAATGGTGATTACAAAGTTACAGCAGCTTAGAAAAGTCACTCATAAGAAAAGCATTCCAAATTAGTTAGTGAGATCCAGGCTGTAATTGACAATGATTCCTCCAAGTCAATTAGGTCCACAAGTGTCTGAGTTTCTTATCAGGCAGGTAGTGCATGAAGACATTTGGTATTTCTTATGCGAAAGGGTCAGTTTTTTATCCCAAGCCAAGAACAAGAGGTAAGACTGTGCTATAAAGTTTTTGAATACACTCAAGCATCCCCTCCAACTTAACATGCTTTGGTTTTTCTCAGATGACAATTTCTGCCAAGATAGCAAGTCAATAGTTGTTCTGTGTGTTTACTGTCCCTAAAAGATGTACCAAGTGTCATCAAAACCAAATATCCACTCAACACGGAGGCTTACATCAAGTTTCTTGAGGACGTTGCGCTGCCCTGGGTCAAGAGAGGGATTGCTGGAAGCCCTATTATATCATGCTACACCAGCAGAATAACCCAGTCATGGCTGTCAGGTAATTTCTGCAACATCACCCTTACATCTGGCCATTTAACTCCTGTGATTCCTTTGATTATTATCTATGGGGTGTAGTTAAGAGATAGACCAACAAAACTTGTAATACCAAAGATAAACTGAAGACAAGGTTTATGGCAGCATTCACTAACTTAAACAAGGAGACCTCAGAAGAGTTGCATGAGATTTTGAGTTGTATGGAGGCCAAGGTTGAAGCTAATGTCGATTTATTCTACTTTTTCTTTATTTTTTTAATGAATTTACTTTTTAGTATTTCAAGATATTTTGAAAAAATATCTCTTAAAATGAGATATTTAGTGTTATTTTCATTTTTGTGTAATTTAGATGACATTTCATCTATTGCATTCGATATATCGTGGTGCCTTGACCTTAGGAGTTTACTTCATTATCTGATGAAGCTTGTAATCAAATTACTCATATGTCAATGCAATTAATCCATTCCAGACCCCTAAAAACACTGCAGTTGTTTTTGTTACATGTTTTTAGACAAGGAAATGTATTTATGAATATTGTATAAAGCACAATACTGCAGTAAATTGGTTTTATTAAGTATAATGTTGAGTGTTTACCTTGGACATCAGACAATTTGAAGATGCTGACAGAGATGGAGGAATGAGGCTGAATTGAATAACTGAATCTTATTTGCTGATTATTGCCCTTTTTACCTCACTTTCATCTGCAGGGATTTTCAATAAAAACCTATTCAATGAGGTCCATTTCATCCTCCAGAATGCTTCTTTTCTTTCTTTCTTTTTTTTTTTTTTTTTAAATGAATTAGGCAAGTGTCATTAAATAGTGTCAATGCATGCCCAGTTGCTCCTTTTTTTCCTTTTTTTTTCTTTTTTTTTTTTTAATAAAGTCTAAGAGTTTCTCCCACATTCCCAACCTTTTTTCATCCCATTTGCAGATATCGTCTCCTCCACGTCATTTATTTCCTGCAGCTGTAGCTCCTCTGCTATCAGTTCCTTGGAGTGCTTCTCGAAGAGTTTATTGATCTCATTTTCATCTATGTCCAGGCCTGTGGACTTGCTGAAGGATACAGTCTACTCCACCACTGACACTTTGGGTTTGAGTCTTTCAAAGCTCATTTTAGACATGACCACAGCTTCTTCCTTGCTGAGTCCAAGGTCCTCTTTGTAACACTACCAGACCATATTGATAGTTATGAGGTATATCATGTTATAGTTGTCCTTTTCTCAATGGGTGAGGTTTATGCTCTCCATCACCTCAAAACAGCAACACAATAGGTGCTTAGTGAAGAGCTTCTTGAAATTTAGAAATCGCCTGCAAATCCATGTCCTACAGGATAATGATGGTGTTGGGTGGAATATAGAGAATCTTTATAACTCCAACTCTTTGGTGATGTCATCTTTGTGGTTAGGCGGGTGCGCAGATGCATTTTTCCAGGGCAAGAAGGGCTTGCAGGAGTAGGTTATTTTCCTGGAGATATTTTTTAACATCAGGACCAAAGACCAAATTTACCCACTCCACAAAGAACAGCCTGGTAACCCATGACTGAGAGTTTACCCTCCACATAACCTGCAGTTTTTCTTTTAGAATCTTATATGACTTAAAGGTTCTGGGGTTTTCCAAATTATAAATGAGCAGTCACTGCTTGTGTGTGAGGGTGTGAGGGTTAGCTTATCTTTTATGGGCTTGTAGCTTGCCATCCTCTTCTCCTCTGCCATTATATATGTCCTTCTTGGCATCTTCTTCCAAAAAATACTGTCTTGTCACAGTTGTAGACTTGCTGGGAGATGTATCCTTTGGCTGCTATAATTGTACCAAAAGTTTTGAGATAATCCTCAGCTGTCTTCATATCCCTCACTGTCTCACCATGCCTGACAATGCAACGAATGCCAGTCCTCTTTTTTAAAATTCTTGAACCAGCCCCAACAGTCTTTATGCCACATCAAAGTGATTGAGGTCTACTGCAGCAAATCAGTGTAAATAGCTTGTGCCTTCTCACAGGTAATACTTTATCACAGTATCTCCTGTGAGCTTCTTCTCCATCAATTACGTCATCAGCATCTTCTCTATATTTTCATGGATAGATGTCCATTGTTTAGAAATTATTTTAATGCTCTTGGCTTTATCAACTCCTTCTGATTCAGTATAGCACAGATCGTAGAAGTGCTATACATGTACTGCTTAACCGAGTTGACTACACACAGACCTTGGTCATGTTTTTTGGTAATTTCTTTCTTTCATTCAATGCACATCATCCACTTCTTTTCAGCACTATTCTTTGCACTCACTTTCTTCAGACACATGATTGGAAAAATGATGTTTTGCAAAATAACTGCAAGGTAACCGATTAAAGTGAACAAATGAGAGATGGGATGCTGGGCAGATATTGTGGCATTCACTCTGCCAAGTAGTGGTGGGGTATCTGAAGCTAGCTTGTGACCCAAATTTTAGCCCTCAACTCAAAGCAGCTCTTATCTAAAAACTCATTAGCTGGTACAAATGTAAGTCAAAGTACCACTGTATATATATTTTTTCAGCATTGACCTGGTTTCATTTTCTTTAATTTTTCTTACTCTGGTATGAGTGGAAGTTTAAAATTTGAATAGGCATTTTTACCAGATTTTTAATTCCCGAAACTTGAATTCTTGATATATAAAGAGAAAAAAGTTCTGAATTAGGGACCAAATAAAAATTAGTACCAGTAAATATATTAATTGAAGAAAATAATGACATTAACTATAATTGAGACCAATTTGAAGTGTATATGTACAATATAAATGTATTCTTGTCTAAAATGCATTCATTCTCTGCTTTTTTTTTTTTTTTTTTTCCAAACTTTGTTGTTTGCAGAAGAATAGGGTGTTTCAAACTGTTCTTTAAAATTTCATCTTACTCATGACAAGATATATTAATAGTTAATTAGTGACTTCAGATTAACACCTTTGATTTTGAAATGAATTTACACATGTATAATTTTATTAAGTCTCTTTCCTGCTATAAAGTTCACTTGTACCTGAAATATTTGATTGCTTTAAATGTTCAACTTTGAAATGTGGAAAATTGTAAATAAATTCTCTCTTGTTTCACTGTTGGTTTCCGTCACATATTCAACTTTTAAAAGTTTCAAATCTCATTATTGTAGACATTTATATCCATTTTGGAAATTCAAGATTACATTGAAGATTTTTATCTTGTTAAACATACATTGCACTTTGGACTTTTCTTAAACTGAATATATAACTTAGAAACAAACATCTTTTCTTCTTTTCTCTATTCTTTGTTTTTATAGACAAGTGGTCATCTGATTTACATTAAGTCAAAAAGAAAATTTGAGATTCCCAAAACAGATTGTCTTAAAATCTGAAAACTATGTTTATTTTGGACAAGCACACATTAGCAAATAGTTAATTACCAACTTTTCTGAATTACAAACATAATTTTGTAAATCAATTGGAAGTGTGATTTTGGGTTGGGAAATCAGATTTCAGTCACTTACCAACTGATAAGTATCACAAATTAGATTTTTGTGAAAAGTGAGTCTAAAGAAATGGCAAAAGTATCAATTCATTGTATGAAAAGGTTTAGAATTTTATTTCCCTACATTGATTTAGGGATACTAAAATCAAGCAGGTACAAAAATCTAAGTATTGAGAAAATGTTCTAACAGAGGATCGAACATACAACACTGAGATCCAGAGATATATTAGGATGGCCAAAGAGGCATTCCAAAAGCTAAGCAGAGTATTAAGAGATAGAAAAATTTGTTGTAAACAAAGAAAAGAGTCCTGCACTGTAATGTGAAATCTGTCCTCTTGTATGGCAGTGAATGCTGAGGATACCATGGGCCAAACATGTGAGCAACAAGGTTTTGGAGAGAATGGAGACCAAAAGGAAACTTATACTTATCAGGAAGAGACACTTGAAATTTCTGGGCACTTAATGAGGAAGGAGAGCTTGAAAAATTTTGATACTCATGGGGCAAATTGAGAGATAGAAAAAAGCAGCATGTACCATACTTGATAGCTTTAAGCAAATGGATAACAAAACAGGGTTTGGGAGAAATAACAAGACAAGATTTATTAAGAGCTACATTGGAACAGAAAGATGTGGAGGGCCTTGATTGCCTACGTCCTGAAGGGACATGGTGCATAAAAGAATATTTTTTTATATTTATATATTGGAACTGATGTATCAAGTTAGTCCTAATTTTTTAGTTTGAGCTCACAAAATCGCCAGTAACTATTATCATTGGCCTTTATTTTTCTAGGTCAGTATGTGGGAGTTTTTCTTTCCTTGTTCTGTTGCACTTTTGTATTTGTCCTTCAGGCAGATTCAGCTATAAACTTAAGCCTCCCTTCTACAAAGTGATTTACAATTTTTTTTTTCTGTGTATGTGTGGCAGTATTATTTTACCTAAAGTGTAGTTTTTTTTTTGTTTTTTTTTAAAGCATTTATTGAAAGGAAAGAATAGAAAACCAGGAATCAACCATGAATTAAAAGAAGGAAAGGGACAAATAGAATGATTAAAATGGAGAAAAGTGAAGAAAGAAACTTAAATTAGGATGTATCCAAGATAGAACTACATTTATGAAAACTAAAGATAAAATTTCATAGTTCCATCTGAAATTGTTAATTTTTCAAAGTAACAAATCAATTTTTGGTTTTGTATTTAGCACTAGTTTGAGAAATCTGCTTATGAAATTGTTATGAAAAAGCTTTTTTCTGGTAAATGTACCATTTTCTTTTTTTCTTGTGAGGAATTTTTTTTCTCTTGTCTGTAAACCATGATTTATTCGTAAGTAAAAATTTTTTTTTTTATTGCTATTTTGCTATTTCATAATTATCTCCATTTAAAGTTATGACTACAGACAGTTTTTCTTTGAGAGACAATATGTCTTTTAATATCTAGTTGATGAAAAAATAATTTTAGCCTTGAAATGATATCATGCTGTGTTAAAATAGACTTGCATTCATTTGAAAGCCTTATATATGTGGTGAGGTGCTCCAAAAGTAATGCCTTTTAATTATTGCCTTGGCAGTTACAACAGATACAGGAAGCAAAATGGCACCACTGACTTAACCAAATTCTCAGCTGCAAAATGCTATATTTCCACATTGCTGTCATCATTAATGAACATTTTTGTTATTGAACATTTCATGGATTACTAACTGCACTGAGCAACCCAGAGCATGGTTTGTTACATGTATGCATTGCTTTTTATCACTGCTGAAACCAGTTATCTACCACTTGTGTTCACATCCCTGTTTTAGTCTCCATAAATGTTCAATAAGAATCATATATGTCTTCCTGGAAGAATTCAGTGATTCAGCTCTGCTTCATGTGCACTCTTATATCCTACCGCTGTGCTGCTATCAGTAAGTGACAAGGCAAACAAAATATCTCGTTATTGTTGAGAAAGTTCAACCTCTCCTGCCAATAAATCTCTGAGATGAGGTAATATTTACATTATTTGGACTATTGTCCTCATCTTTGTTACCATTTGTACAACATTTCAGCTGTTGTACACTTCGACCTTCTTCAGGTGCTAGGAATTTCAATCTGAACCCTTTATTATGACCACAAGGGTATATCATTCTCATTCCACATGCAAAGCCTCTTTTTGGTAGTTTTGAGTTATCTTCCTCTAACCCGACTTTGTTACTTGTTCACCACTGCTGTAGCCTGGTATTGAACTCACAACTATTTGGGTCAAGTCATTGGAACTAACTGGGCCATGTGTCCTTAAGGACAAGAACAACTGAATTTCTGGAATTTATAAACCTAATATTTAGTAACCATTTTTCACCAGAGTTCATGTTGCAATTTCTAATATTGATGGTTTTCTCCAGTATTTTTTATTGTTAATGGTTTTTCTCCAGTATTTTTTTATTGTTAATGGTTTTTCTCCAGTATTTTTTATTGGTAATGGTTTTTCTCCAGTATTTTTTTTATTGGTAATGGTTTTTCTCCAGTATTTTTTTTATTGGTAATGGTTTTTCTCCAGTATTTTTTTTATTGGTAATGGTTTTTCTCCAGTATTTTTTAACCAGAACTCATATTGCAATTTTTGACATTAAGGATTTTCTCTGGTACTCCGTACTACTGGTTCCCATATTTTATTTATCTCTGTGCTTGGTTGGCTTAAATGTTTGTAGCCTAGTATATGTGCTGATTCCATAAGTTTACGCAATTCCAGTGCTGTTCTCTATCTATTTCAACTTCATCCCATAGGGGGCGGTGATCTTCTTTCTTCCTTTATGTGGAAATGAGAATGATATACCCCAGTGATCATAAGAAAGGGTTTGGATTGGAATTCCTAGCACCTGAAGAAGGCTGGTACATACAACGGCCGAAACATCATACAAATGGCAACAAAGATGAGGACAGTAGTCCAAATAATGTAAATAGTGTAATAAAATAGGGTGTAACACTTGTATTATTTTAAGTCTTTCATATAACAGATTTGTTTTCTTTTTATTTTATTCATTTAGATAGTCTTGGGGGAAAAATTAAGCATTTCCTCCAATTATTGATAATTTTAGGAAAAAAAAAACAGATTTAATTTAAGAATGAGCATGTCTTTTTTTCTTTTCTTTTTTTCCTCAATTCTAGAAAGATGAGAAAAATATTTGTTTTAGAATAAATAAATCTGTACATATTAAAACAGATTGTGGTGTGGGAGACTTTATCCCTTGTAGATGTTTTTTTAAGTTCTTATAAAAATGTTTTAAAATGTTCTGCATTTTTAAAGTCTGAGTATTTTTTATAGAAAAAAAATTCAAAGAATTTGTAAATCAAATTTAATTTTGAACTGTTATCTTAAATTTATAGTTCAAATTTTCATATTTTTAAAAATATTCTAGTCTTTTTGATCTTGTTAGGTTTGCTATTAATTCAGGCATGTTAATACTTGTCTGTTTATTGCACAACTACAAACACGTGTCTTTTGTGTATTTGTTTTAGAGATAGTCAAAATTTTATTATATTGGCATCTTTTGATACCATTTCATTCATTTAGTAACTAATTTCCTGATTTATTTTAAGATGATGGTACCATTTTTATTTATTTATTTTTTTGCCTCTTTTAGTCTTAAGCATCAAAAGAACTCTAAATTGAATCATTGTGATCTGCAGCCATTTGAATTGTCTGCAGCTTTGACACTCAAGTATATATGGTTAATTTGGCTTTGTTCAAATCAGATGGCTGGCTCTGGGCCAGCCTACATTTTCAAGAACCAAGTTAAGTGACCTGCTTCAAGAGCAGAGATGCTCAGCCTTTTACACAAGAGTTACACTTTATATTGGCTTACCTCTCAATTAGTACAGTTCCATCATAGTTTTCTCTAATGGAATGCTTATAATGCTTTCACTTGAGGCATTTTAAGATTTCTAAATTATTTTAAGCATGATATTTCTAATTGACCCCCAAATTGACAAATATTTTGGAAAGATTTTTGCTAAATCTAAGTCTTTTTCTTAAATTATTTTTAAATTTAAATATTGGTTTCTTAAAATAGATCTCAATTGTCCAAATAGTTGTTACTATAGTCTAATTTTATTCTAGCTAAATTATCTTATCTGGAGATACAGGCAATATTGGTTTACTTTTCAGGGCTCTTGTTGACAAAGATTTTGTACATTTCAGCTAAAACTGATTCAAATTTAAAATTGAAAAGATTTTCTTAAACTATGGCATATTATCAGTGATTAATTTTCAATATCTGGATTTTAAAATAAAGATTAAAATTTACATTACAAAATTTTGATTACACGTCTGTGTAATCAAAAAGATATTTTGCTGATTTTTCAATTTTGTTTTTTTTTTTTAAATAAACTTATCCTATTGATTTGTTTTTGTCACCGAAATGACTTGTTTTATGTATGACAACTACATCTGGCACCAATGCCTCTGACTGGAAGGTTTTGAGGAGAATGGAACCACTTAATTGCTGTTATTCCCAGGTCTATCCTGACCTGGAGTGGTAACACCTGTTAGGGTCCCATTTATGGATAAATAGTTACCCCCACAAAAAAAAAAAAAAGGTGGGGGGGGGGGGGAACACTATAAAAAAACACCAGCAAGACATTTAAAAAGAAAAAAAAAAGAAAATCATATTGCCATCAATACATTTAAGATATAATACCAGCTATAATTGACAAAAAAAAACTGTTTACAAAAATGTCAGTGACACCTGATTTATTTGGTTGCTTGAAAAATTCATGATTTTTAGTTGTTCATGTTCAACACAATAGAACTAATTTTTTTACAGCAGATACATTTTCTATTCATATGAACCTATCCTAAAAATCTTGTCAGCAATGAGGTTGATATGCCATAAACCCGAACTTTAAAAATGAGATACAATTGCATATTTTTATCCTATAAACTGTTAGAATTGAATCCAATGGTAGATGATGTATGTATTTTTTTGTTGTTGTGATTGTGTGTGTAATCATGTCTTGAGGTAAGATGGAAATTCTTAGCCTTATCTGTCCAAACATCATAATTTTTATTTTTTTCATCACTTAGTTAAGCTGAGAATTTATCAGAAACTTCTTATATTCATATTAACAAAACAAAAAACCCTACTCTGACAACTGGCAATATTTTTTCCAGTAAATTTTTAATAAAAACATTTGTTATTGCTAGGTTATAAAATATTTAAAGGATTTGTAAATTACATAACTAAAAATAAAATAGCAATATTAAAAAAAAAAACTTAACCATCAAAATGGTTAAGTTTTTTTTTTTGTCAGCTTAAAAGTGTCTACTGCACATTTTATTAATGTCAACATGTTTGATAGCAGAAAAAGTGCAGTGTTTCAAAATATTTTTATAATAGCTACTCTAAAGTTTTATGTTTGAGGCAACAAGTTAGACATAAAGAAAGATGAAAATATGTTGTTAAACGTAAGTACAAAAATTTGATTGTATTGTAGCCAAAGAAGGCAATAAGAGAGATGAGACTTGTAAACTTTTGTATGAAATACTATTTTAATATTTGAATCTTTATATTGTATTTTGTTGAAACTTTATGTAGGGTTGATATCAAGTATCTGATTGGAGGTGGAAAAGTTCATTTGCTCAGGTTTGGTGCAAATAAACTATTTTTACATGCAAATACTCTTGGGAAAGGTATTAATCCATCTCTTCTTCCTCTATCTATGGGTCAAATAGCAGGACAGATTGGGTTCTACAGCCTTGGTTGGCAACCAGTCTACTGCAGAAAATAATGGTAATCTACTGCGAGAAAATCTTCTACCTAGTCAGTCATGTCTCTTTCAAGACATGATCACTTAAATGTATATCACGTAAGGCACTTAAGTGATTGACTGTTGATGAGTCAATAAATGTTTGACTATATATTATTTTTTTCATAAGCCAAGTTTGATACAAAACTAAATTGTTGGGTTCTGAAAAATTAGAACCTAGTCACTGACTTACAACTTTAACACATCAAATATATTTTATCAGTTGACTTATTTAGCTATTCTTTTATTTTAAGCAAATATTCTAATGCCATTTACTAGTTTCTTCCATTTTTTTTCTCTCCCATGGTCTTCAGTAGCTCCCCACTTCTCAAACCAGCATTGTTTTTTAGCTGATCAAGTTTTAGATCGTCACCATCTTCATTTTATTGTATTTCAATTCCCGTAAGAGTGCTTCTTTCCTTCTCCTCCAAATGTACCAGATGAATTAGTTGTCTAATATGTGGTGATTGTCATAAGAGCTTCTTGTTTATTTTGTGCTCTTTCTATGATTGACCAACTATAGTCCTAAGCTTCCTGATATATGTTCCATCAAGCTTTCATCATAGTAGAACAGTACGCTTTACGCTGTAGCTCAAATTAATTTGTTTATTTTTCAGTTGGTTTGGAGAATCAACTTCTGTGGCTTTTCTGTCTTGTTTAATACATTTCAAATTTGTCCAATTCTTGTCTCCAGGTTTTTACAGGATCATAAATGTGCAATGGAAATCTTTAAATGTCATTAATTGAATTATTTTCGAAAGAAGTCCAAGCATGATAAGTGTACATATCAAAGTGTATCCTATTTAAATTAATTATAGGAATATATCAGTGTTATGATAAATAAACATATGCATAATATATAAAGTGCGTGGGGTGGGGGGGTATGTGTGTATACTAGATTAGACAAGGACTTGCAAATGATTACCAATATGTTGAAACCATGCACCATTGTACTTGAATTAGTAAGATCATTTTGATCATCATAATTTAAGTGACCTGTGGAAGTTTAACTGTAGGTTCAGATGTGCCATGAGATAAAACAAAAAAGGTTAAAAAACATTACTCTAAAATAATGTTTCTGAACCTTTTTAAGCAGTGACATTCCTAGGAGCCAATGAAAATATCATGATGCACTTAATCAAATTTTTAAAGGATATGCATTTAAATGTTATGAAATAAAACCATAGGTTTAAAAAAAAATGTGTATATATATATATATATATATATAATTAACGCTCTGTCAATACCAAGCACTTTATGTCAAAAAGCCTGCTTGTCAAAATATCTTTATCAGTGAACCACTGAAAAGCAACAATCTTGGCAGTATGCATTTTTTCAGCTAAAACACACACACACATATATATGCTGTGACAATATTTTGCAGAACACTTAAGAGGATTGTTGTGCAGCACAGCAGTTGAGAATCACTGCTCAAAAGCCTTTTATAAAATTTTATTTAATTCGTTAAATGATCCTTTTAATCAAACAATATATGCTTAAGAAATACATTGTAACTGTTCGTTTTGTTTTGTTGTATGACTTATCAACCCTTCATGAGTAATTTAAAGCAGTCATTCTTATACTTCATAAAATTAAACAAAGTTTTTTTCCCAGTCATATGGTATCAATTATTTATTTACTTAGTTACTTTATTTTTTTCATGCAAACTTATGGTTTCAGCTTTTTGTCACTAGTCGTGAAAGCTTGAAAACATCATGTACAGGCATTCATTGCAAATGATATATTGTTTCCTCAAAAGTATAAATTTATAATGAATTAAAAGAAAATAGAATGGCATTGTTATTGCATAGGTACAAACTCATGGCCATAACAAATATTTTACAAACTGGAGAAATAGAATTCTTCTTCAAACAAAATAACCATTGTAGTTATGTTTATCTTGTTGATCAGGTTGAACTGTATTGATCTTTGTTCATTATTTTTTTTTCTTTCTTGATATTCATACAGAAATACTCTTCTATTAATAGTACTCTATATGTAGCCCCCCCCCCTCACACTTTTTCTTTCTCTCTCTCAACACTCACACAATACGTTGTGATATGGCTCTTTTACTGGTAGTATGAATATGATCAAAATATGTCATTATTGACCGTAATATTGGAATCTAAACTGTACAATTTGTTACATAAATGCAATTTACTTGAGATGTAGTTTTTAAGATAAACATATCGGGATTTGCCTTCTGTAACTTTTATTGATAATCCCTCACTTAAGTGGTGTGAAATAAACAGCTATTCTCTGGACGATGTAAAATTGATAAGACCAAGGTGTATACATCATCATTTAACGTCCGTTTTGATGCTAGCTTGATTTGGATAGGGTTTTTTTGATGGCTCTGTAATTGAACCATCATGAAATATTGGAGCGAGTTTTACAGCTATATGCCCTAACTAACACCAACTACTTTATGTTTTTATCGAGTTAGGAAGATTACCTCCCAAGGTTAAAGAGTTCAGTCTACCCTATTCTACACAGAGTAGGTGTAGAGGTTTTTATATCAGATTTCCTTTTTTTAGATAAGTTGCTATCCCAAACTAAAGACTCTTACCAGCCTAACTTTTGCTTTTTCTCTTAAATGGTCCCAGTTTCCTTGAAAGCAAAACCGTTTTTAACATCTGTTATAATTAATGCAAAGATGAACTGTCTTCCAACTTGAAAGATGAATGCTTTTCCTTTTTTTGTATACATTTATTAAAACGAAAAATTATCACATGTGATAGTGTACTATGCAGCAAACAACGGCTGAAAACACAAGACTGTTCTTGTACAACTGATGCTACACAAATTCATGAATGAAGACACATTATTCCAGATAAAATATACTTTTTCAAAGAAATCAAGATCCTCTACAAAATATAATACTTTCAAATATTGTATATGTATGCATATACATATATATGCACACACATACTTGTAGATATACAGATATACAATCAGAAACAATCACAAGATAAGCAATTTATAAAGAAAAAAAACAAAAAACAACAGATCATAAAACCCAACAACCTCCCAACCTTTCATACAGAATAACTATCCTGTATATTTAAATAAACAAAGCTTTGGCATAAAATGACCCAAATAGAAGTTGACATGCTATAAAATCCAATAACCAACCAAACAGTTTATGCTTGATACACATTGAAAAATTTTACATATTTTGAGTATGGATGGTGCCATCAGGATCTGCCAAAATTCTTTTAAGCAAAGAATATTTTTAAAAAATTAAAACATTTAAAAGATAGTTTATCTTATGGCACTGAAGTGAAGGGTTATCCTTTTCATTTATTTTCTTTGTTTGAGTCTTAGATCGGAAATTAAATGCCCATACTTGGCACTTACCAAGTGGTCTAGAATATAAAATGGAATGGGCCTCTTTTGATTTACATTTCTTAATAAAGTTAACATATACTGGTCAACCCATAAAATGAAATCATTATTCAGGTTTATTTGTCAAGTCAGTGGATCATTCCCATATTAAAGTTGCAAGCTTAGGTTATAATTGTCTGACAATTTTTATTTATTCACTTAAAAATCAACTTGCGTATTAAGTTATGAGATGGATTTCTCTTTTCTTTTGGTTTTCCTGACACTGTAATGACACTATGTGATTCATATTTTTTTACAATCATTTAACCCTAAGCAAGGCAGTCCTGGTTTGCAGGGGGTTACATAACAGGAGAGTGATGAAAAGAAGGAGCAAGTTATAGTGGGTATCAGAAAATGGATAAGAGAAGGATGAAAACACTGATGTGAAGAGAGCTGCGTGAGAGTAGAGGGGACGGTGAAAAGAACGTGAGGGAAAGGATATGAGTCAAGGAGATAGAAGATGGCAATTGACCTTACATTTAAATTCATGGAGGTTGTAGCTGTCAGGGAAGCAAGTATATGAAAGGGAATTCTACAGGTGGGAAGTGCAAGAAAAGAAACTAATGGAGTAAAAGTTGGGGTTACATTTGATTGGTTTCACTGTAAAAGGTGAGACCTGGTTGCTAGACTTGTAGCTCAAGGGCGCCAGAGAGCTAAGCCTCATCAGAATAGAAGCTGTGAAAGTATTTGTAGAAGAGATGGAGGGAAAATCATATTATGTCAGTAAGAAAGTGACTGGAGCTGAGCTATCAGGTCAGGATCGATCACATTGCAGATTCTTTGATGGATTTTGTCAAGAAGTCCGAGATGAATAGCAGGGGTACTGACCAGATGTAACAGCAGTATTCAATGCATGGGTGGATGGTAGATTTATATATGTGCAGGATGGATTCAAACGGGAAAACCTACCTGGCACTACACAGTGAACCGACCTTCCTAGTAGCAGATTTAGCTATGGATTCAGTGATGTAGTCATTTTGCTTCAGCTCGGCTGAGAGAGGCTGAGGAGTCGCAGTGTTTTGCTTTCAGGTAGACTAGCCTCATCCATGCTAATGGGGGGTAGGAGTGATTGTGGTTGTTAGCAGCTTCAGTTTGAAATCATTAAAATTCACAAGCCATTTCTTACCCCAGTCTACCACAGATTAGAGGTCCTTTTCAAGCTCAGCAGCAAGGTTCGCTTTGTCAGCCTCAACAGATTTCTGATCAAGGCGAGATTAAAGTTAGTAACTCTATGAATGATTACTTCTCTTAGTCATTTTAATAAGCTAAACAAATTAAATATTTATCTATTTAGACAACATTTTTTTCAAGCAAAATGAACTGTTTAATTAATCAGTTCCTTTACTGCTACATTTCTTAGATTGCAATTTTATTTATTCAAGCCTTTCATGTGAAGCACTCGGATACCTTCATGATAGTCTTGCTTCAACTTGGTCTTGAAATAGGTTTTGTCATTGCTATCTTAGTCATTCTGTTACTAATCTTTTTATTCTAAGATATTTCTATTTCACTGTTATATTAAAACACAATTTTTAATATAAAAAGATGTTGAGTAAAACGCAATTTACATAATACCAGGTGTAATCAATAAATTTTACATACAACTGAATCTCTACAAATATAAAGGAAATGATTAACTAAACAGTTCATTGGCATCTATTTTACTCATGAATTCTTTAATCTCCTCTTTATTGAATCTCAATGTTTCAAGGCTTTTGTTTCATTGCATTTCACTATTAAAACTTTGTAACCCTTGTCATCATTTTTTATGACACACATACACTCATTCAAAATAATTCACAATTATAATTTCTTTTGTTATATATGTATTATTTATTTTCTTTCAACTTTTTCCACAGTTACTGGGTGTTTCTCTATTTGTATTTACTAGATGATGATCATTTGTCTTATTTTTACTTATCTTTTGCTAACCTGAAGTTATGCTTATCACCTTACCTTTTTTTTACTCTCATTTATTTTTTATCAATTGATAATTTAAGTGTTAGTACTGTCAAAAAGACAGTATAAATTATTTTATTTAATAACTTTATAATCTCCAGGGTTTATATCTTGATAAATATTTTCATTTTATCTATTATCATTTTCTAAAATTATGAAACTTCTAAATATTTGTGTTTATTGAGACATGATTATTTTGATATTTGTCTTGCCTTCTAAAGTTTTTGTTTGTCTGATGTTATATATATTTAAAAAAACATTTTGGGAGCTTTCAAAACATGTTTATATATGTTCAAATAGTTGTAACAGCAGTGAGTGTGGAGACAAGCTTCCACTGTCTATAAAATGCTTTAAGATTTCACTGTAAGTAAAAAAAAAATAAAATGGAATAATAATCAATAATTAATAAATAATGAGTTAAGTACACAAAATAGCTGCAAATGACCACATTCGGATCCAAAATTATTTCTACTCAAAATCCTATGAAGTAATTTGAAATAAATTCATTATTGCCTACTGAATAACCATTAGGATAATAGAATAGAACTTACTACCCATAATGCACCATTAACCAGCATGTATAAATGATTAAATTAAAACACAACACACATGTCTTGAAGATTGCATTCACATACAAGACAAACTGTTTGCCACTTGGTGTTGACCTCAGTATCTAATATATATATATATATATATATATATATATATATATATATTAGATACTGAGATACTGTATATTAATACAGGTGTTACTTTCACAGATTTCATTGATAAAATAAGAAATTTGTTCAACTTAAGATTAAGTTTGGTTAGAGCTGATTTTTTTCTTTAACTCTTTGCACTTGAATATGAATTAGGCCCCTTTCATCATTTTATTTATCATTATTATTTTACCTTTGACCTTTTAATGTTTATCTTTACATAGGCAAATGTCATTTTGAAAGGTTAATCGCTACTGAAAACCTTGTAACTTTTCTGAGGTAGATTCTGTTGTATATTGGTAGCAGATTTTACTATTAATGTGTGGCTCAGTAGGTATTCAGATCTCAGATGATAAACTGGCAATGATTTGCTCAGGTAAATAAGTAGCGTTTTTTGATGTTACCAGTTGTTTTAAAAAGAAAAGCTCATAATCGTCATAATAGATAATGGAAATTAAATTGAGACTAATTTTTTTTTTTAATAATAATTTGGTCCAAATACTGTTTAAATGTAGATGAGCATTGTGGTGCAGTGTATATTGGTCCAGAATGAGAAATTTGAGCACTGAGTTGTGAATTCCAGTTGAATTGTTTGCATTCATTTATGTGCAAATATCTTTGGGAAAAGTATTAAACAACTTTTTTCCCTCCAGCTATGGGTTGAATAGCAGGAGAGATTAGGTTCTATAGCCTTGGTTAGCAACCAGTCTACTATAGAAAGAAATGGCAACCTACTGCTGGAAAATCTTCTGCCTAGTCAGTCATGGATAAAAAAAAGACATGATCATCCAAGTGTGTATCACATATGGCACTTAACTGACTGTTTACATGGATTTATTTTGATTAGTTTCCTTTCAAATATTGAATGTTTGCATTTTGTATGATTGAATTAAATCCTTTAGTGGAGATTTTTAGGAAAATGAGATATATTTCTCTAAAATCCCAAATATAGTTTGTAATGAATGAAGTGTAGTGTTGAATATGTTGCTTTTGTGTGTTTCAGTTTGTGATTCATTGTTATGTTCTTCAGCAAAATGTCTGGATAATGACTTCTGTTTCCCAATAGTGTTCTTTTATAATGCCTTTTTGGGAAACCGAAAAGGACAATCCTGAATACTTATTTCTTGTCATAACCAGGTCAGTAGAGGCCAATGTTTTTTAGTATGACACAGGCTCTGTTTGTTGACTCTCTTTTTCTAGCTGTTCTTTTTTCTCCTCTACGTCCACTCCTTTGACAAACAGTAACTTGTAATAGATGCTGTAATTCTTTAGCAGCATCAAGAGCACTTTAACCTTAAAATGACAATACAATTTTGGCCTAAAACTTTAGCAGGAATAGGGAAATAACTTTAAAATTAATGAGAATAGTCTCTTGAAAGAAAGTGACCTTTAACCTGTAGGAAGCAAGATAGATTGTCAAGACATTTCAAAAAATAGTCTTTGACATGTAGAAATACAATGTACTCACTCCCCCTCTCCCTGCTAAATCTTAAAGATATTTTATGCTAGTGTTTTCAATCAAATTTGGCATTTAATTTCACTGTAAATTTAAAATGTTTTATTTTAATGTATTTTTTGTTTTTATTGTTATTTAGCATTTTGATTCATAAATGAGATCTCATTTGAACATCATATTACATATAAATTGTTCAGTTATAAAAAAAAAAAAAGTATTTTTCAGATCATTGTAGTTGTATTTTATCAGTTCTTTCTTTTTTTAAACTTAGTAGCATTTCCGTAACTTACATTACTGCAAAAATACTAAAATTCATCACACTGTTGGCATATTTGCTCTATATTCATCATGATGATGATCTTCATCATCATTGTCAGTCCCTTGAGAACTTCAATTGTTGGTAGTGGGGTGCCTAAGGGCAGAGAAACAGATAACCTCCTTCAGGACTGATCTGTTGGCAGTGGCTCTTAGGAGTTGCCAGCATTGTCCTGTTCATTCACTCTTTGATATTGTCTGACCAGTTTTTGGTATTGCCCTCTCTGCTTGCATCCGCCTTCAACGGTACCTTGCATGATGGTCTTGCAGAGGTTATTATGCTGTGTGATGTGGCCAAACCATGACATCTTTCAACACTCAATAGTGGTGAGAAGAGATTCCTGTCAGCGCATGTGACTTTTGACCTTGTTTTATATTAGATATACTTTATTATATGCTAAGTAGTCTTTTGTTGCACTAGAAACATCTCCCTTGCACTGGCAACACCATGTGGCAGTATCTTTGACAATGGCATTTTGTTTCAAGATATTAATGAAGTTGGGAAAGGAATTTTCATGCCTAAACACTATTGTCTTGGCCTGATAATTGCGTTTAAACATGAAACACTGTCGCCTCTTGGTGTTGACTTCAATGCCCACTTTTATATTTTCATACGCACCATCCCTGATATTGAGCACTTTAACCCATATATGTAGCATAACCTTAAAAACTATATCTCTATCATATATATATGATAGAGATGTATCTTCTGTCTTCTTACACACACACACACACATATATATATATATATATATATATATATATATATATGTATGTCTTGAAGGCTGTCACAATGCATTGAATGAAATAAGGGAAGGTCGGGAGGTGTTTGTATGACCTATATATATATATATATAACAAAGATTTTATAGATAACTATTTGGTATAGCTTCAAGTACAAGAGAGCTGGAAATTTCTTTACATATAACAGAGGATTGTAGAAACTCTATTTTTTTTGTCATTTTTTAAAACACATATTTCACTAATTAAAAGTGGGATGCTTTGATAGAATTTTTGCTTAGAACTAATATGTCATGAGATTTATTGATGTATATATTTTTTTAAGTACAACCTTAATTTCATCAAAGTTGGTCTAAATTCGGATTTTTAAGTAAAATCTTGACAAAATCTGGAGTAAATTTTAAACTAAAACTGTTTAATATATAAGTTTGAATTTTCTTAAAATTATTAAGAACAAATTGCAAGTAATATTGATTCAGCTTGGTTGTAGCTATAAATTAACTGTTTTTAGTTGACGACTGTTATAATGAAACATACAAATGTATTTTTATGGTATGAAGAAAATTATTTACACTGTTTTAACTTGTCCTTAATTTTGTTGCCATATTCACAACATTTTGACAATTGTAAACTGACCTTCTTCAGGTGAATGGAATTTTGAACTGAACCCTTTATTTCGTTCACTGGGGTAGATTGTTTTAATTCCACATGTCATGCCACATTCGGATATCTCTGTATGGAAATGTTGTGAATATGGCAACAAAAATTAGGACAATAGTCTGAACAATGTAAATAATGTAAATATTTTATTATAAAGTGGTATAAGATATGACTACTTTAAATGAATTAGTTTACATATGCCTGTGTATTACATATTTATACACACCTACTCTTGTGGTATTTTATTTTACTATACTGTCATAGATTTTACTGACAATATATCAACAAATATTTATGGAAATTTTAATATTTATTTCTTAATGTTATGGAAAATAGCTAAAGACTATCCTGTCATTTCCAGATAATATGCAATCTAATTTATTTAGGCTTTGTGTCAGTTATAACATTAGTTCGCAGTGGAAACTGACTTGGTTGTCAGACTTGAGTACTTTATTTCTAAAACAGGATGAAAAGGCCTAAGGACAGCACCTGACAATTCTTTCAATGTACTTTATGAATGCACTTTGCATGAAAAGATTAGTAAGGTTTTTCATTTTAGGCAAATATTTGCATGCAATACTTTTTTTTCCTTATGTATATTGATAATTGTATGTAAAACTAAACAGGTTTTTGAAAATAATAATTTAGAAATAAGATTATTTTTGTTACAATGTTTTTATTTTTTCAAGCTGCTTTGTTGCATCAAATAAAACTAAGTTTTCTGTAAACTTGTCATTTTTCTTTTGAGAAAAAGACATTTTGAACAAAATTTCATAGTGTCTAAATAAATTGCTAAAATCATTTTTAAATAGTTTTATTTAGCCACATATGTACCATTTTGTTCCACCAGCTTTTGGCATCTCAGAGGCAGTTTCATGATTCTATCTTCCCATTTTACTGGGTAATGAATTGAACTTAGTATTTTTACAGACATCCAAAGAATTGAGTATGGCAGGGACAGTAGGGCATCCCAGACAAGCTGTACCAATTTCTGCTGGGTCTACCATGAGACATGAGGTCTGGTGTGTGGTCCTGATGAAAGATGTCACCCTTCCAATTGGTTAGTTCCAGTTGCTTCATGATTGCTTGGATGATTGTCTCTTTCAGTTCATTACTGACTGGGTAGAAGATTTTCTCACTGTAGATTGCCATTTCTTTCTCTGATAGACTGATTGCCAACCAAGGCTATAGAACCCAATCTGTCTTGTTATTCAACCTGTAGCTGGAGGGAGAAAAGAATGGATCAATATCTTTCCCAAGAGTATTTGTGTGTAAGCGAATGCAATGAATTCAACTCGAATTAAAACTCAGCTGACCAATTTCTTATCCCAAGAAATCAATTTCAATAATTACTGCTTTTAAATGGCTCAATCATGGTATAGTACCTCCCTTTATTCAATGTTTGATTTTGTAGGAGCTGATTATATAACTACTTGGGTTGGAACAAAATCCCTGCAAATATACAGCATTGTCATCTCCAGATACAGACTAACTTTTGAATTGGTTAATGATGACTCATTTCATTGTTAATGGGACCTTTTCATGCCACATTGTTGTAATTTGTTTATTTATATTACAGAGAGAAATGTGGTGCATTAATTTTATTTTATTTTTTCTATAAAATTGTGAGACTCTGACATTGTAGTGATTCATGTATCCATGTGTTCTTAAATGACTTAAAAATCTCCTATGGGATATCCATATGGTGTATCCCTATAATGTCCTATGTTGCCGCCTTTGCAATCAATAATGTAATGTCCTATGTTGCCTGGATGATTTGCAATCAATATTTCTATTTGGTCATTATCAATGACTACAAGTCTGCTAGAACATTCTCAGTCTTTAAGATCAAAATTTCTACTTATGAACCTAGTAAACTATTTATGAACAGTAGTCTCACTTATGGTACATGACTTTTTTGCCGTTTTAGCTTTTGTTGAAATAAGAACATCAAATACCTAAAATGCATTTCATTTCACTCCACTTTTCACATAAAAAATATTTTAAATTCTCAATCCACACATAAAATCATACAGAAAGACACATATAAAAACCATAAATTTCAATTACATGTGAAACAGAATGCTGTTTAAAACACCTGCTGAAAAACTTTACAAATTTTTGTTCCAACCCAATAAAACGCCTTCATGTCTTCAGTTTCAAGGTATTTTTTTGTTCTCTTAGTTAATTTAATTCTTAATTAATTAATCAATATAATTGTAATTAATCAATATAATTAATATAATATTAGTATTATATAACTATATATTATATAATATATATTATATATATATATATATATAAAATATATATATTAGACTATATATTAGATAATATTATATATATAATATATATATATTATATAATATTAATATAATTAATTTAAATTAAATTCTTAATTAAAGTTGAAAATTATAATCTAGTAACCAGTTTTTTTTCTGACTTATCTAAAAGTAATTTAATCGTCATGACGTTTAATTTATAGAAACCTTGATTGGTGTACTACTAATAGTTTTAAATTCATTATGGATTCTTTCAAAACACATTGGATTAATCATATTCACAGATTGCTTTAATAGAAAAAAGTGTCATTCTTTTATATTAAATTCCAGATAAGTCTGAAGCATAGGTGAAGAGATTAATCCCAATGAAACCATTGTCTTACAAATATTGAAACCAGGAATATTTTATTGTGCATGGCTGATTCCCAAATCTCTAAACAATATAGAACTACTTTAGTGCCAAATCTCATCCTTGCAGAAGTAAAATCATAGACCTTAGTTCTCCAAATATAATTCTGTGACCAGACAA
Source organism: Ascarosepion bandense (assembly GCA_037127315.1). Classification (NCBI taxonomy): domain Eukaryota; kingdom Metazoa; phylum Mollusca; class Cephalopoda; order Sepiida; family Sepiidae; genus Ascarosepion; species Ascarosepion bandense. Next base: position 60,218 of record JBBBDQ010001333.1, read on the forward strand.
GGATGTCCAGAGAAAGAAGCTGTAAAAGAAACAAAACCAGAATTAGTGTCTCCCTCACGGCAAAGCAAAATGATAGACAAATGCTTAGAAGCAGTTCAGAGTCTGTGAATGGCTGACAAAAAGCAAATACTCAATGAACTGGATGAAAAAGAAAAATAGATAGAAATGTGTGTGTGTGTGGGGAGGGTGCAGGTTAGCTGGAATATTTTCTATAGCAGTAGAGAGTTGGAATAAATGGTTGGATGAGAAAGAAAAGAATTGGAAATAGAAAGGAAGTCAGAGAAAATATTGGAAGAGAAATTAAGAGGTAAGAAAGAAAATAAAAAAACTAAAGAAAAAAATGAAAGAAGAGAAAACAAACAAGAAAGAAGATTGATAGAATGACAATAACATAACTTTGTCATGAATATAAAAAGCCAAATGAGTCTTAAGCATAAAGTTGTTTTCAAAGATTTATAATTTGGTTGCTATTCAAGAGAGTGTAAAGCTACGTTTAGTAGATGAACGCACTGTTTTAATTGTATTGCTCACTGTTCTTAATGGCTATGTTATACAAAGGAGAATGAGATTAAAAAGAGAACAATGGGGTCAAAACCAAGAGAATGAAAAAAACAAAATAGGCAATCTTAATAAAAAAAAATGTAAAATGGCTATGAAAAGAACTGAAAAATCTGTTTAATAATTGTCCCTGTTCAAATCTTGCATGTGAAAGCAAGATAGAAATGAGTAAAGTAGCAGCTTTATAAAGCTTTTTAGCCTGTATTTGATTGGGGCTCGTAGTTCAGGTTGAATTTGGTGCAATTTATGATAAAGAAGTCAAACAGGATAGCAAAGAGACAAGTTTTTTTGCTGTATACAAATATTTTTTCTTTTTTTCCTCTCTTGCTTTCTTTACTACACATCTTTTCAGTCAGGCAACAGATACATTTAGTTTGTACTTTTCTGGTTCAGAAATAGAATTATTTGCCAGTTAATTAATTCAAACGATGTACTCATATCATTTATTAAAGAATGTAGGTTTTGCAAGTATATGGAAAATAGTTATGATTTTTAATGATTGTAAAAAGGGTTATAATTTAAAAATCTTTAGTGATTTCTTCAAATTTAAGAAGTTTTTTTTTTAATGAAAACTTGATCATTGGGTAGAAAAAAAATTAGCAATTGTGACACACGACACAAGACAGAAGGAGAATTTATTATAAAAAGTTTGTAACGAAAGCATACCTGTTACAGGCTATCTTGGGCATACACAATATTAGTTCTTTGTGTATTGAAAATATGAAATTTTAGGTTAATAACAAGATTAATGAAGTAAGGAAAAGGCAATTACATTAATGCACTTTGTAAAAAAAACAAAAACAAAAAAAAAATCAAAGCCTTTTCTTTCCCTTACAAATAACACAACATAAATTAATCTTAAGGGGCAGAAACATTTTCAAAGAACAATATTTACACATGAATGCAAAAATGTTACATTTTTCAAAAATGTAAACAAATACATCGTTATTTAATATTGTTAATTTACAGAAAAAGAGTCAGTTAAGTATCGTACGGGATACATGCTTGGGTGATCATGTCTCTTTCGATCCATGACTGATGAGGCAGAATATTTTCTTGCATTAGGTTGCCATTTCTTTCTGTCATAGACTGGTTGCCATCCAAGGCTACAGAATCAAATTTGTCCTGCTATTCAACCCTTAGCTGGAGGGAGAAGAGATGGATTAATACCTTTTCCAAGGGTATTTGTGCATAAGTGAATGCAACAAATTCAACTGGAATTCACTCCTTCATTCATTCATTCATTCATTCATTCATTCCAAGTGAATATCCATTGCACTATGACAGCCGAAAAGTTCCAAAGATAGAAAATGAGACAAGAGAAACAATATTCCACTTTAAAAAAAACAAGACCTCCTTCTATCTCTGTTGTATTTGGATGGAGGATTGTTTGTGCCTTAGGGTTGTGGCTGTAAATTGGTTATCTTTGGCATCACTAGTAATAAGCTGGGTTTAAATCTAAATTTGTTCACTTTTCCCACAGGGACATTTAAAAAAAAAAATTAAATGTAGTGAGTAGATTTTGGGTGCTCAGTTTAGATTTCTTTAAATAACACTTTGTAAAAATATTTCAGATAAAATCTCGATCAAGAATGTGTTCCCATATATTCTACCTAAGGATAGAGTAAATATAATCTGAAAATTATCTTGATATCAACATAAAGACAGACTGCAATTAAAAAAAAACTAAATTTTTATTGTATTATTTATTCATTTAAAATAACATTTGTCTTTTTCATTTAAATACTGCCGAGATAATATTTTGGAAGTTGCAGGTGCAAATCTTAATCAATAGATCACAAAGCAGAATTAGACCGGAAATAGGACAAGAACAATGCAGTCTTGTCAAAGAAACTTGACCAAGAAATGCAATATCTATGATTAGAATGATTCTGGAGAGAGCAATACAAATGGAGAAGGATATGCACATATTTTATAGATTATACAAAAGTATTTCACAAGGTATAGCACAAGGATCTACTTGAACTGTTAGGAAAACTAGATCTACTTGGAAAGGATGTTAGAATAATCCAAGACTTTTACTGGAATCAAACTGCCTCTATAAAGATAAAAAATGAATTAGGTATCTACACAAAAATAGAAAGGAATGTAAGACAAAGATGTATCTTCTCTCGAGATTTATTCAACTTCTACAGTGAGACTAAGGGAGTTGGAAACCCTAGCAGAACTTATTATCAGTGGGTGTAATCTTACATAAAATACACAGATGATGCTGTGTAGATGACAGACAGAAAGAAAACAAAAGGACCTTCTAGACAGGGTAGTAAAGGAAAGCAAGATAAAGGACTAACTATCTACTGTAACAAGATCGTCAGCAAGAGAAAAAGCATGAGATGTCAACTACAAATTGGAGATGCCAACATGAAACAAGTAATTAAGTTTAAATATTTGTGAAGTATTTTAACAGAATGGAAAATGTGACACTGAAATCTGAATGCTCAATGAGTTGGCAAAATGTGTTCCAAACGCTAAACAAAGCACTAAGAAACAGAAAAATCATATAGAAGAATTAGAATTTAGAAACTCCAAACTATTTGCTTGACTGCCTGAAAATCTTATTCAAACTAGAGATATATAGATGCCCAGTAAGGTTTACTCGTATAAAAATACCTATTAGTGAATGGAGTTTAAAAACTTTCACTTATAGAATCAGAAGAAGACTCAAAAGTAAATTAACATTAATTAACTTGAAATATATATATTAGAAAAAAAATCCATCCTGACTCAAACAAAAAACGTTCAAATACATTTTATAAATGCTGGGAGAAAATATTCTTCATTGAATTCTCAGGCTTGAAACACATTCAGCAAAGAATATTTTGCTTTGAAATGAATTTGTATTTGGAGCACTAACAATAGATTTGATTGCAGAATGTTGTGTGTTAGTTTTCTTGAAATGCTATTTTTATTGTTTGAGTCTGTCATGTTGTTGCTGATGTTTGTATAATAAACCTTCAATTCATATTGAGAAATAGTGAGAGAAATTAAGAGAATATATTCATTTGATTGAAATTCCTTTTAAAATATCACAAATCAGTTGAAGAACTTATTTTTTGAAGCAATGCTCCTAGTAAAAACCTGTAAACAATTATAAGGTAGTCAATATTGGATATAAACTCTGAAATACAATAATACTTAAAATCCTTCGTTTTACTAATCTACACTGTTTGGATTCTGAAAAAGTTTTGGATTAGACTGACATTTACTGCTGCATGTTGATTTTGATTTGGGCTTTAATTATAAATTGATATAGAAGGTATGTTTAGGCATCATAATTAATTTACACATTGTTTTTATTATTAGTTAAATATAAAGTTAATTTGCTTAATTTTTTTTTTGTATTTTTTAGTTTTTAAATAGATGTATATCTAGATTAAAATTGTGGGTAAACTGTCCAAAGTTTAAGTATTTTTGACAGATATAGTTATTATCAAGAACTGGGTGTTGGCAGTGTGCTAAAAAAAAACTGTAAATTGGACAGTTTCTTCACTATTTGGATCCTTATATGAAATACCTTATTTGAAAATTGGAAAAATATAATAAATAATTTATAGACTGACCTTGTCTGTTAAATTTAACAAAATGATTTTGTATGTATACAAGTATGTATGTGTGTATATATATAATATATATATATATATATATATATTACTGCTTTCTGTGACTAAAAGTTTCTTGGCAACACTTAGATTTTGATGCTGTTGTCTCACAATCCTCAGGCAGTGTGATGAAATATGCTGTCCTTTATTAAGATCTTAATAAAGAATGGAGTATCTCAACATCTAAATGTCCACATAAAATTTTTAGTCATAGAAAGCAGTAATGTATAAGTATTGTTTTACGTATGTTTTTTATTGCCTCTGTTTTGTGTATTTTTTTATATTTTACATTAAGCACTTTTTATAACATCCATGATTTGCTTTTATTATACTATATATATATATATATATATATATAGATAGATAGATACACACACAGAGTTTTTTTGATTGTAAATTATTTCTAGCATCTTGTCTAGGATATTATTTTGATTTTTAATTTAACAAGTAATTATCTTTCAGAAATAACAATAAATGAAGCTTTAATACTGCAAAACATTCAGGTACTTAAATCTGCAAATTGGTAAGACATTTTTCTTTTTAAAGTCAAAATAACACATTTTTCTGTGCACATACTTAATGTATGTAGCTGTATCAGATCAATGGATGCACATAGGATAAACGTCTGTAAAAATCACCATTCTGTTTGCACAAGTTTTCAATTCCCTCCATGTGAAAAAATACTAAGTATTTGTTTTTGTATTTTATATAAAACTTTCTGCAACTTTGAAAGATGATGGTTTATTGAAAGAATATTTAGTTGCATTGTTAAATGTTGGCTACCAATACAAGAATGTCTTACCTTATAACATGTGTGCACTTTTTGTTTAACTCAACATTTTTCAATCTTAGGAACACCATGTTTACTTGTTTCAATTTAAATACATTTTATTCCAAGTACATTGAAGGGTTGTATTAATTCTCTTGCTGTCAGCTTGGGCCATTTATCTTGGTCTATTTATTTCCCAGCGTCATTGTAAAACAGCTGTTTTTTATTTATTCATTTTTTCATTGACTAATTATGTTTGCTTGTTGCTGTTGAAAAGTAAATCTTTAAGGTCTATATTGGCATGCATTGATTTTTATGAGCTTATCAATCAAATATGGTTGGGAACCAGATTTACATTTAAGACCCATTAATCAATGTATATATTGATAGGGATTTTGTGCTTTTTTTTTTTTTTTTCTTAGTTACATAGCAACAGAAAAAGAAGAAAGGACTTGGACTGTATTCTGTCCATTGTTTATATATTCCACTTATACAGGGCTTTTCAGTTATTTAAGGAATGTATGCATGAATTTAGTAAAAGATGCATAAGTTATGAAAGAGCTTTGAGACAAAATTGGCATGAATAACCTCAAGACTTTTCTTGATGTATCATCTCAATTTATCTGCTGGTAGAATTGATGAATCCTTCAATCTTTTATGTGTCATCTCCTTTCAAGATGTAGGCTGACATGGCCCTCCACATCCCATTATTCCTTGTCAATCCTAAAATCTTTTGGTGTTTTTTCTCAATCCCTGTGCTGTGATTGACTTGCTTGAGCCCATCATGTATGCCACATATTTTTTACCCTGTCGCTTTCCCTCTATCCATCCTGTGAGTATCAAATTCTCCAAGCCCTTCTTCATTATGTGTCCCAGAAGCTTCATCTGTCTCTTTCTGATGCTAAGTATAAATTTCCTTTTCATTTCCATCCTCTCCAAAACCATGTTGTCGTTCACATGTTCAGTCCATGGTAGAACCACATTTGAGTTACTTCAAGTCTTTCCTTCATCTTTGATGAGATTGTCCAAAACTTTGTGAGAATGACTATTACTTTGGTTTGTCTCTAGGCTTTTGATGTCTTAACTTGCTCAACAATTTGGGTGGTATTTTCTGATGGTATTAGGACCCTTAGGCCTTTTTACCTTTGGTTTTAATGTAGTGGATATCAGCCCAGAATGAGAAATCGGCGAGCCAAGTTTGAATTTCAATTGAATTCCTTACATTCACTTACATGCAAATAACCTTGGAAAGAATATTGATCAGTTTCTTCTTCTTCCAGCTATGGGTCAAATGGCAGGACAGATTGAGTTCTATAGCCTTGGCTGGCAATTAGTCTACTGCAGAAAGTAATGGCAACCTACAGTGGGAAAATTTTCTTTCCAGTCGGTCATGATTGCCCAAATATGTATCACATTTGGCACTTAACTGACTGACCACTGCAGAATGCTTGTTAGCTGCTTCCATGTCTTTGAAACTTTGACAACTAATGACAATGCTACTTTCAGGAAGGGTGGAATCTCTAAATCACCATACTCTGCCTTTAAGGTAAACGATTAATGTGCCTTTTCATTTACCAAGTTAAGAAGTTGGTCAAGAAACTTGTCACAATACAATAAATGAAGTAATAAGTGGAATCTGTACAAGTAAATTACTTGAATTCATATTGAAATGGATTTTAATTTTAACTAATGGCATGATAGAAAGAACATTGGTTACACAAAACCAGGAATGAAAACATTAGCATAGAAATTAGGCTGCAAATAGATGTTTTGATTTTTAGAAAGACTAGGACATTTTTTCATAGTAATTTAAGATATTAATTTAGATGTGTCCATTTATTATAATAACCGAAAGTGTATTTGAGCAAGAAAAGAATTTATAAAATGCTTATATTACAATTAAATAAAATTTGCATGACAAAAAATCATACATAAATTTGTCAACTGTTGACATATATCTGTTAACAAATACATATAAATAGCTGTTAAAATAGCAACAGGTTATATGTATAAAGTATAAAAAAAATTCATGGTAAACACTGCTGATTTTTATTTAAATTGTTTTTTATATTATATGCAAAATATGTACCAACAGTATATATAGCCTGAATTTTATAAAAACTCTTTTGAAATAAAGCAACATAAATGCATTAATATCTAAATTATTTACTTTTATAATTTATATGGAAATTATTTTAATAAATTTGAAAAATTCATAAATTATATAATGCCTTTTATTTGCCCGTAATACTTTGCTATGATCAAAGAATGGCATTTTCCACAAAATCTTGGTTCAGAAAAAGATCCATCTAAAAAGGAAAAATTCTAAAAATGTTTACTGCTTTCAGGAGGAGTGTTTGTGGTCATTCAGAACTGTAATGTGAGCTTTCATATTCTCAATGGTACAAAACAAAATGAGGTATAAATCCGAATGCACTTTGCTGATAATAAAAGCATGCAAAAGTCATACGCCACTGGAGACACCAACCTTCCATGGTGAACATTTTCATATTGAAAAAGCTTAATACTGTTTCAACCCATTTAAAAAAAAAAAAAAAAATCTCATTTCACAAAGGACAGCTATTTTTATTTAATTTGCATATATTTGCTAAATATACATATTAAGTAGATGCTGCAAACAGGTAAACATTTTACTGGTAGTTTTATATTCTAACAAAGTAGTAGACATTGTGAGAAAATTATTCTGGTTTTGTGACTGAATTCTTATTTTTGAAAGCTTTTATAACTTGACATTTTTAGTGCAGCTAATTTATATTTCCTAATAGCTTTAGAGAATTGGATAAAGATTATTGAAATATTACAGAGAATGAGTCAGTGTGAAATTACCAATGAGCTTGGAATATTAAAATGCTTTGATCAACTCATCCAAAAAGGCTTGCTACTTCTTGATCAGAAAAAGACTAATATAAGATTTTTGAAATAAAACAAAACTGATTAAATAAAGCTAGTTTAGTGATATATTAATGAATTTAATGCAAAGTTTGTTGATTCCAATCTGCATAGGAATAATCACCAAAAGCATCCCCTCTCCAAATTTATTGACAGATCATATAGATACATGGTCAGATTTCTTCCTAAACAATAAAAATAACCACTTCTCAGTCTCATTTGCCATATTTTTGTTCTTGTCTTGAAGTCAGAAGACTGTGTAGCCACTTGACTGTATTCCTTTCACATATGACCACAATTCTTCCTTTATGAACATTTTGCTTTATTAGTGTTGCTTTGCCTGATTTGCATATATATTATTTGCTAAGTATTTTGTTTTTTATTTTATTTTTTCTTTATTGGAAACTTTATCAATTCTGCTTCTTAGCAAATTTGTCAATTATACTTAACCATTGCTAATTACTTAACAAATTTTCTTCTAGAAAATGTGGAATTTAAATTAACTGGATGTTAATTACTGTTACCATCTTTACTGTTATCAAAGTACAATAACTTGGAGTTGACATGTAAATTATAGTTCCTTATCTCAGAAATTCAGACCAATTTTGCATGCACTGCATATTCAGATTGGTACCTCTGATATTTATAACCACTAGCAATGCAGTCATGAATGACCAGAAATACTGTTCTTGAATACTTAGTTCAATTTTTACTGAGAAATTCTAATTTATTTTTCACTGGGTGTATTGTTTTGTTTTTGTTTTTTTTTAATTGTTATCATAACAAACGTGGAAGTAATATCATTTACTGAATTATAAATAAGCCAACTTATTAAACATTCTATTATTAATTGTGGTTGTGCATTGTGGTGTAACAAATATTGGAGAGCCGAGTTCAAATTCCAATCAAATTCATTTCATTCATTTACTCACAAATACCTGTGGGAAAGGTATGAATCCATCTCGTCTCCCTTCAGCTATAGGTCAGATTGGGTTCTATAGCCTTGGTTAGCAACTAGTCTACTGTAGAAAGAAATGGCAACCTACTGTGGGAAAATCTTCTGCCTAGTCAGTCATGTCTTAAGAGACATGATTGCCCAACACTTGTATCACATATGGCATTTAACTGAACTGATTGTTCATTAAAATTTGTCAGTCACTTGCAACATCAACCAGATTTGTTTCAGCTGCTGGTAAATTCTTCAGCCTTCATCGAGTAATCTTATTTCCAATCAAAACCCTTCATCTATACAATGAGAAAAGCATATATTTACAAGTGAAATATTCTCCAAAAATTGTCAGATTTAGTTTACACTTGATGACATCTGAAGCAAGTAGATCATATCAGACACAAAAAATTCTTGGATATCATTTTTTTTTTTTGTTATTATTTCCTTTCAGGAATATAAATTCTAAATTAAATGAGGTGCAAGTTTATATGTTGTCACTAACATATATTGTATGATAGGGGCCCCACATTACATTGTAGTATGTATTTGGAACGTATTTCATATGAGTAAATAAGTTTTTAGAGCTTTCTATAGTTTCTCTACATTGGATTAGAATATCGGAGATTGTCATAAAATAATGTTGTGGGAAGAAAAATGAACAAGAACTGTGAAGAAGAAAGAAGGCTAAAAATTACAAGATTTTGGGAAGAAATTGCTCCCCAAAATGCATGCATGCATGAATGAATGGTAGATTTGAATGAAGAGATTCATCTAATCATGTTGGAAGTAAAAATAAAACTAGTAGAAAGATAATTAATTGGGAAGGAAACGGACAGGACGCTACCATTGATAAACACATTTTGAATACGCTTCAGTTTTTATTTTTGAAGGAATAATATATCAGTCTCAATCTGCTATTTATGTCTCTGCCCATATCCCTATATGAAGTAGTTTGTTTTTCCCCTCATTGAAAATAACTATCCAATCCAAACAGATCAGGATAAAAAGATGAACTGAAAAACTCTATCCAATTCTTAGCCAACTCTTGGAGCATTTCTCTCCTTTCAAAAACTCATTATCTAAAATAAAGGTGAGGTAATAATGATTCTCTGTTCACCAGTTCCTCCAAAATTATAGCTACAGGCAAACCATCCCTCTTTTATATATATATAAAAAAAAAAATCTAACGAAATCAATATGCAGTGAAACAATGATTTATAAATTACTATCTCAATATGAAACTCGCCAAAATTTCTATATGAAAAAAAAAAATCATTTGATACGGAATAAACTAGGAAAATGTTGACCGGGGCAGGGAAGCAACAATAACAATACACTCAGGCCCCTCACACAGGTTTTCACTAACTGATCAGATTCTATGCCAATTTCATTTCATTTTTGCATCATCATTGTAAACTAAATTAGGGAAAAAATTCCAGTATATGTTCAACAAAAAAAACTGGAAGCAAGATAAGAAAAGTCTCGAGCTTGGCTGTTTCAAGATTTCCCCTTGGTGTGAAAGACGAGAAGTCTGTTGGTTCTGATAGGGTCATTTTATTCATGGATCGGTTCACCTGGCACTTTTTGGTGAATGGGTGACACTTGGGATATTTCCATAGATACTTTTGTCTTCTCTCAATACAGACTAGTAATAGACCAGATCACTTTAGCCAGTAAGAATTCTCTCCCTTTAACTCTCTATCTCATCTTATTCTAACATTGACTCTCCAATCTAGAACCTGGCCCCCTAACTATATAAGATCCTTCAAGTGGAATTCCTTAGCTTCTGACTAAGTATCAGTTAATCCCAAAAGTTTTTATTAATTTATTTGCACATTTTTTTTTCTTGTGGACTGCAGCAGGTTTACCTTGAAACTCTCACATTTGGATTTTACTGGCAATACTGTGGGTACTCATAAAGCCAAATTTTCATATAAGATTTGACTATGTGAGCATTCTTACTCATTCTACTTACTACTCACAAATTACTCACTGTACTACAAATTATCCAAGAACTTTTAGTACTAGGTACTGACTGATTTCTCTTGGAACATTTTACTTAGGAATATTAGAAAATTTGGAATGGTTTTGGCTAGGAACTGAATAATTTTATTTATCACATGAATGTGAGATGAGATAGTATTTACATAATTTACATTGTTTGAACTGTTGTCCTCATCTTTATTGCCATGTTTATATTTCGGCTGTTATACACTCCAGCCTTCTTCAGGTGCTAGGGATATTTTTTATTTTTGACCAGAGCTGATATTGCAATCTTTGATGCTAATGATTTTTTTTCTAGCATACCATATCGTATTCAGTCTGTGTAGTCAGCTTAGATTTTTGTGGCCTAGCATATGCGCTGATTCCTTAAGTTTACATAGTTTCCAGTAGTGTTCTTAACCACTTATTTTGACTTCATGTCATAGGGGGCTGGTGATTCCTTTTCTCTCTATATATGTGGTCAGCCTGATTTTTCTCTCTCCCATTGTGTTACGGCCTTGCGATGTTCTTGCAGATTTACCTTAGGGGGTTGGCCCGTTTCTCCTTTATGTCTCTTTCCATAGCTACATGAAATGATGTACACTGAGGTCTTACTTGGGAGAGGTATCCGAAGTGTAGAGCCACTTTTGAAGGTCGTCCTGATGTTATATGGACCACAGTTTCTTTGTATTTCCTCTGATAATCCCTTCACATAGCATAGGCTGACCAAGACTGTTTTTTTTTTTGTTTTTTTTTTGTTTTGTTTTTTTTCCAGTGTTGATATCCTCATGCACTCTCCCTTCCGTGTTCATTCATGTACCCTGGGTAGTTATATTGTAGGGTACTTCTTATACCAACCATTTCCTGTTCATATATCTCTGGGTTGCTGCTTATGACTTTTGCTTGATGTTGCAGGCAGTGGACATTCCTTTTTTTACGTTGTGTGGGTGGTGGGAGTTGAGGTATCGTCCAGTGAATGTTGATTTGTGTTATACGGATGTCTTGAAACACCTCTCTGTTCAAGATATTAGTACATCCAGGAATGCTAGTTTTTGTCATTCTCTTTTTTTCCATTGTGAACTATTATTGATCATCTTATTAGCATCTGGACTTCTTCCTGGTGTGGCCAGAGTATGAAGGTGTCATCAAAATATCTCAGCCATAAAGTTGGCTTTAGTGCTGAAGATTCTAATGACATCTCTTTGAAGTATTCCGTGTATATGTTAGTTAATGATGTCAGTAATAGCAAGGCCATTGCCAAACATTTATTCTGCTAATATGTCTGATCCCATTTCAAAGTGTGTGTGTGTTTTTTTTTTTTTTTGTGTACAGAAAATCAACATCTTCATCAGTTTATCTAGTGTTATACCTCATCCAGGCTCACCATCTGATTGCATTGGATAGGAGCATCTTTGTTTAGTTCCATAAAATGATCAGTATCAGACATATGATGAGTTTCCTATCAAGGGGTCAATTATATCCACTTGTGGATATAAGTGTTGGTTAGTTCCAGTGACTTGAACAGTTGAGAGTTCAATACCTGGCTACAGCAGTGGTGCCCAAATAACTTAAAGGGAGATAACTACATGCCTACTAGAAGTTGAATTGCAGATGAAATGAGCATGATATACCCCAGTGATTAAAATATAGGGTTCGGTTTGGAATTCCTAGCATCTGAAGACGGCTGGAGTGTACAATGGCTGAAACATTGTAAACATAGCAATAAAGATGAGGACAACAGTCCAAGCAAGGTAAATAATTTTAAATTAATGTAAATTTTAGTATTTTATTGATGTTAATAGATTATAAATCATAGTAATGATTCTTTTATATTGTTGCTAATGAGTTTGAATAGGGAACTTAATTTGGATTGGTTCTATAGAAAAAGGAAAATAATTTGGTGAGTTTTTAAAATAATTTTCTGCAAATTTTGATTTTTCAACTGCACCTATTTTGTCAATTTTTTAAAATTGTCTCAAAGCCTTGATTTTTTTTTTTTTTTTTAATTTAATTTTTTCAGTTTTCATCAATGAAAAAATTTTAAATGCCAATTGTATTTGAATTAAAGTTTTAAAAAATTGTTTTCTTTCATGAAATTTAAAAAAAAACAACTTAAGAATTAACAATAGACTTGTTTTTATTGGTGGACCATGATTAAAAAAGCACAGCACTAACAGCCTGAGTTTTGTTTTATTTATGTATGATGGATTTTTTAAGATTTCAATGCTTAGGTTATTTTTATTTATTTATCTATTTTTTTTTCAACGTTCGTGGTTCATATAGGAGACGAGGGGAGAAGAAACTAGCAAAGCAGGATTAATTAAATGATTTAATTAAAGTAATTATTTCATAATTAATTTATTAATTGCAGAAAATAATTAAGCAAAGTGCTTGGTTGCTTGAGGTATTAAAAACATTCTAGTTAAGATTTTTGAATATGTATTTTTTTTTAGTTTGAATATTAAAATCAAGCTATTTTGATGCTTGTTAATTACTATTTATGATAAACATACACTTTTTGATTTTTTTTTGTTGTTTTTAACTCTTCATTAATATATCTTCAATTTATAAACATTATGTAGACATATGTATCTGTAAATTCATATCTAAATTACAGCTACTTATTTTAAGTAATTATATGGTTTTTGTACATTTTATTACAATATTATCATTTTTATTTTATTTTTCATAACAGCAAATTGTTTTGTTGTATAGAGAAGTTTATACAGGAAAAATATTTCTTTTAGTACAATAGTTTAAATGATTCAGTTTAAAAAAAAAAAAGAATTAAATCTTATGACTCTGATAAAAAATAGTACAGTATGACATGAAGATTTATTAAAGTCAGTAGCCTCCTTTCTGTTGGTTTTAACAGTTGGTTCTCTGATCATCACCAGGCAAGCATAATATTACCAAAACAAGATTTCCAACTAAAAACCTTTATTTATTCATACAAAACAATGGATTTGAACAAGTGAAACCTGCAAGTGAAGTAAAGTGATGACCAGATTTAGTTTTTTCAGAAAATTACTAAATTTGGCATAGAACCTGATGACTCTTTGAAAACTGATTAGTAAATGCACATTTAAAGCAAGACATTAGTTTGAAAAAATGCATTTATGATAATGCTTCATATCTGAACATTATCAAAATGATACTGCATTTAGTAAATATTAGCATTAAAAATGAACTGCATTAATAATTACTGTACTTAGCTTAATCTGACACAATGATACAGTCATGGGTCACTCAGTGAAGACTACACTAGCAAAATGGTATGGGAGAAAAAACAGGTTAACTGTTACTGAAAAAGTCTACATATAATATCTTCAGGATGCAATAATTGAATTGTTGTCTAAATTATGCAAAACTGAAAATATATTTACCAAAATGACATAAAACATTTTGAAATACTAAAGAGTAAATTTATTCGAATGACATTGGCCTCAATCACTACCTCTCAATGACTTCAGAATCTCCTGCAACTCTTTGGGACAGTCTCCTTGTTTAAGTTGGTAAATGCGGCCATAATTTTTGCCTTTAGTTCATATTTGGTATTATAAGGAGTTTTGTTGGTCTCTTGCTCAACAGCACCCCATACATAATAATCCAGGAGATTACAATTCTGGGGAGTTTGCTGGCCAAATGTAAAGGGCGTTGTGTCCGCAGAAATTCTCTGACAGTCATAACTGACTTCTGCTACTTATGTTGCATGGTGTAGAGTCCTGTTACCAGATATAGTTTTTTAGCAAATCACCCTCTTGATCCACAGCAGCATTACCTCTTGATATAGGCCTCCATGTTGAGTCTAAGGCTCTATGGGAAGATGAATAGAGGCATAATATTACTATCATGAGTGATCAAACTCCTTGGTAGTCTCCATTAGACTCATCCAACACTTTCTGAATCCTCAACACTATCCTCAGATTGACACTTAAACACTTTGAAATATTTGTATTGGAGTTTCTAGTTCAAATGCCGAGCAGAACATGCTGTTTCCAAATTTCTGACAGAGTGAACTGTATCATGATGCTCTTTTTCTCATAGACAATTTCTAATTGACTCTACTATATTGTGTAGTTGACAAAAACAAATAACATGCTTGTGCAAAATTGAAAATACAAATTGGCAACAATTTACCCATCCATATTGAATGATTCTTTCAACATCAGAATAGAAACCATTTATTCATGGATATATACATGTGTGTTTTTGCATGACCTAAACAAGTAGAAGAGGGCAGTCTTTAAAAAAAAGAATGGTGTTATATTTCTTGAGACTGCCATCACGGTCTATTTATTATAAAAGTTTGGAGTGGTGTCAGTGACAGATTAGATGCCAAGGATTTGTGTATTTTACTTGATTCATTACTTGTGCTGTTAATGTCCAATCTTCTTCTTCTATGTGCCCTGTCTCTTCAGGACGTAGGCGATCATGGCTCTCCACGTCTCCCTATCCCTTGTGGCTCTTAGTATGTTTGCTCCTGTTGCTCCTGGCAACCCCCGTTCCGTCTTCCACCTGATCAGTCCCTGCAAATATGTTATCCGCTGCCTTCCTCTGTCTCTCCTTCCTTCTATCTGACCAGTCAGTATCAGTTTCTCCAGGCTCTCCTTCCTCATTGCATGTCCCAGGAACTTCAGTTGTCTCTTCCTGATGCTCAGCATCAATTTCCTTTTTGTTGCCATTCTTTCTAACACCTCGTCATTGCTTGTATGCTCAGTCCACGATATCCATAGCATCCTTCTGTAGAACCACATTTCGGCCGCTTCTAGTTTTGTCCTCATTTTCGATGATATTGTCCAGCATTCACAACTGACATCACGTAGCAGTCTAGCACTCTTTTCTTCGTTTCTATTGAGATTTTCCTGTGTGTTAGTATTTTGCTCATCTTCTAGAACGCGTCCTTTGCCATGCCAATTCGCCTTCGGATCTCTGTGTCGCACTTTCCATCTCCGGTTAGAACACTTCCTAGGTACTTAAATTCTTGTACTTGTTTGATTCTGTTATTCCCCACCTCTATTTGGCATTTTGGATTGTATCTTTTGCTGATGACCATGCACTCAGTTTTCTTAAAGTTTATTTGTAGTCCCTTCTTGTCACTCTCCACTGCTACTTTCTGTATGAGGTCTTGTAGTTTCCTTTCCGTGGACGCAATCAGCACTGTATCATCCGCATATCTTATGTTGTTCAGGTTGTGGCCTCCAATAACAAATCCTGGCGTGTCATCTAGGGTCCTCAAAATATTCTCGCTGTATAGGTTGAACAAATCCGGTGAAAAGACACATCCTTGTCTTATGCCTATTTCTATCTTTGTGTATCTACTGAGGTTGTTACCTGTCCGTATGCAGGCCGTTTGCTGCCAGTAGAGATTCTTGATTATTCTTATGTCTTTGCTGAAAATGTCGAGATTACCCAGCATCTCCATCAATTCTTTGTGTCGTATTTTGTCGAATGCCTTCGCGTAATCAATGAAGCACAGGTACAAGTCTTTCTTCATTTGCAATGCCCTTTCAGAGAGCATCCTAATCATGAATATGGTGTTCCTTGTTCCAGTGTCCTTGACGAACATGCACTGTTCCTACCCTATCTCTGGCCTGATTCTGCAATGTCCAATACACAACCAAAAAAAAAAAAATCTTGTCTTAAAAAAATCCAATACTAAAGCTGACAGGGCTTATGTTGTAAAATAAATTTGCTCTCCAGAGTCTAGCAGAAAATGAGTTGGCTCTACTTCCTCACCTAATGTAAATCATCCTTGTTATACAATCTCAAATTAATGGAATATTCCAAGCATCCACAAGTTTTCTTCTATGTGACATGTCCCTTCAGGACATTGGTGATCATGGATGTCCACAGTTTCTTGTTCTTTGCAGCTCTTAATAACTTTTGTCTTTTTACTATCTCTCCCATACCCTGCTCTCCCATCCATTTACTCAAGCTCACCAAGTAGGTTGTGGATTGCTTTCCTTTGGCTCTCTTACCTACAATCTCTCCTGTGAGTATCAACATTTTTAAGCTCTCTTTCCTCATTATGTGCTGCAGAAACTTCAACTATCTCTTCCTGATGTTAAGTATAAGTGTCCTTTTTGCTTTCTTAATCATTGCTCACATGTTCACTCTATGCTATTCTCAGCATCCTGCTGTAAAATCACATTTCTGTAGCTTCAAGTCTCTTGTTCATCTGTGAGGAGGTTGTCCAGCATTCACTGCCATAGAGGAGGATTTATGTAATGTAACAGCTCAGTATTCTTTGTTTCAAACAATATTAAGAGTACATAAAAAACAGTTGTAATATCAGTTCAACTCCTTTCACAGAGGGCAGCACCTTTTTACTTGGTTTGCATATGCAAATCAAATTGCTATTGCAGACATGCACAAACTTTCCTGAAAAGTTTGAATTCTTATGAAGTAGAAAAAATTGAGAAGGTTATATGAGCTTTGAGAAGTCAGTTAATCTTTTTAACCTTTTCATAACATTTTTATTCTTTTTAAATTAAGCATGAAATGATTTCACCAAAATCTAATTTTTCATATTTTCTAGTGGGGAAAGTCAATAAATACTTTATATATATATATATATATATATATAATGTTTTGTGATAATATTTTCTTTTAGTTGCTAGCATAACAATATTTTCATGATCTTTTTATATCTCCTAGTTAATTTGAAAATTATAAAAACAAAAAGAACTTAACTGTCAAGACATAAATTAAGATATTAATAAAAACCACTTGTTTGTTCAACAATATGCAAGGTGCAATGGATTAATTGTTGTCTAAATTATGCAAAAAATCAAAATAACACAAATATATTTACCATATAATAACATATTTTTGCGTAAATTTGGTAAACATATCTTGAAATATGAAAGGCCCTGTGGGAAAATGAATGGAAGCATAACGTCAACATCATTAATGATCATGCCAAGCGCCATGATGTTGACTCGATATATCATCCAACTCTTTCCAAATCTTCTGCACTGCCCTCAAATTGACACCAAAACACTTTGAAATGTTCCTATTGGGCATTCCGCTAAGAATGCCAAGCAGTAAGGAATGCCATTTCTAAATTTCAGCTGGAGTGAATGGCATCATGGTGCTCTTTTTCTTGCAGATGGTGCCCAACTGAATCTACTATAATGGGTTTGAAGCAGATAAATTCATGGTCATTTAACTAAATGACAATGAATTTGTCTGCTTCAAATTTCTTTTGTTTGTAATATACACAGATATGAACATAAAACTATATGAGATGGTCTCTTACATGAATTAGCAAAAATAAAAACAACTACCTGTAATATAAAAATAAATTATATAAAATTAACAACTTTATAAAAAACAAATAGCATGCAATATTGAACAAATTCCAAGAAAACAAACTTTACAAATACCAATCAAGTGTTAGACATGAAAACACTAAACTACTAAAAGTGTGAAAAGAAAACACTGTACTAAGTAGAGTTTATATTAAATGTACAAGACTAACTCATGTACACCTAAGAGCTGAGAATGTACCTTGATGCACCCATTACTATCGTAGATTGATGGTTAAGCACATTCTGATTTAATGTAAAAGCTGTCAGATTAAACATAGTAAATAATATAATGTCACAGATATAAAAACATTATTTAAATATGTTGTCTCTGGCCAGATAATTAGGATTCTAAAAGAAAAAGGAATTTTTAAATTCCTTTAAAAAACAAATTTATTTAAGGTGGGTTCAAATTAACAGATTAATTTATTTAAAATGAACTGTAGCTACCAAACTGAGCCTCTCCAACTATTGGAAAAAAATAAAAGTATATATGTAATATATGTATTCAACTGTAAAATAACCCATTCGGGTTGACAAACTATTAATGAAATCTACCTAAGCCATCAGTATCACTGGAATTGTGTTCTTTAACCTTGCAGTAGAGGTGGACCTGAGCCAAATAAAGAAAAATATGAGTATAAATAAATTGAAAATGTGATTGTTTATTTTAATGATTTGTATAAGTTCTGAAGATCCATTTGTGTGGATGTTTATATATATATATATATATATATATATATATATATATATATATAATGTGGGTGTGAGAGAGAGTGGACACTGACGTCACTGCTGAGTGGCAAGTCTTCCATGTTTTTAAAATATTGGCTTTATTAAGAAGTGTAATGTCTAGGATGTGCATTGTGGTACAGTGGATATTGGCTCGCAACGAGAAACCGGGGAGCTGAGTTCGAATTCCAGCTGAATCCATTGTATTCACTTACGCGCAAATACCCTTGGGAAAGGTATTAATCCATCTCTTCCTTCCAGTTATGGGTTAAATAGCAGGACAGATTGGGTTCTATAGCCTTGGTCGGCAACCAGTTTACCACAGAAAGCAATGGCAACCTACTGTGGGATAATCTTCTGCCCAGTCAGTCCTGTCTCTTTTGAAACATGATCGCCCAAGCGTGTATCATGTATGGCACTTAACTGACTGAATGTCTAGGAAATTCATTTCTTTTAGATTGGTTTTTATGTCTGCTAAATTTTATAGCTATAATCACCTTTCCAAACTAATAAATTACTAAATAAAGGCTCAGAACTTATCTCAACATGCAAACACGCACAAAAAAATTTACTGTTACTTAAAAATTGAAAACTAAGTACATATATCAATATCTGCAATGCAGATAATGTAATATACTAAAAAAAAAATATTTTAAAATAAGCAATAAGATAGCCAACCCATCTCCCTTGAAAAAAACAAATAAATAATAATAAACAGATTAATAAAATGTACAAATGCATGCATAACCATAACTTAATATTTAATAATATTCGACAAGAAATAATTAATGAATAAATACAAAATACCATACTTTATATAATAGCGATAAAATAAACACATTTTGACACATTATTATTTCTATTCTATAGCCTTTAAAATATAACCATTCTCACCTTTCTAATAACCATTAAGATAACGCAAATTAAAAATACCTGACCTTGCAATCTATAAGGTGCATATTAAGAACTGACCATTTAAAAGATTTGAATTTAAGTTAACACAATGTTCATAGGAGTTAAATCTTATAATGGCACTATCTTTTAATTTATCAAGAGTATTTTCATTTGTGTATTTAATTCACATAAAATATACATGGTTGAGCTACCATTCAACACACGTGGTCTGAAGATTACATTCAAGCATGAAACACTGTTGGCACTTGGTTCAGTGTTCGCTTATATATTTACACAAGCTTTCTCCAAGATATTGAGTAGCCATACAATAAAAGTGCTCAAAATCTTACAAATTATTTTTAATCATCTATACATATTTATTTCTCTTTCTTTGATGCATATATATAGTAATGAATATATATATATATATATATATATATATATATATATATATAGTAATGATGTATTAGTTCTGTATCGTATACAACTTAATTGTTATTTTATTATGCTATAATTAATCCAAATGTATACAAATTAAGCATATTGAAATTATTTTAATGTTGCAATAAGTATTTTTCAGTTACAGCTAATTAGTAAATAATACAGGGTAAGATCAATAAATTACTATTTAAATTATGCAAAAATTAAAATAACCCTGACATTTCATTTTAACAGATATATTTATCAAACTTAAGCAAAAAATATCTTTAAATACTAAAAAGTAAATTTATTCAATAAAATTGCCATTGGCTTCAATCGTGGCCTCCAGATGACTTTGGAAACTCTTCTAGATAGTCTCCTTGTTTAAGTTGGTAAATGCTACAATATTCCTAGATTTCAGTTCATCTTTGGTATTATAAGGAGTTTTGTTGGTCTCTCACTCAACTATGCCCCATACAATAATTAAGTGTGTTGCAGTCTAGGGGCCAGATGTGGTTGTAGAAATTGTCTGACAACCATGATTGGGCTCTCTTGCTTGTGTGGCATGGTGCAGAGTCCTATGGGAGCATAATGTCACCATCACTAAGGATCAATCCAAACATCTTTGTAATCACTTTTCAATTCATCCAGCACTTTCCAAATTCTCTGCACTGTCTTCAAATTAACAAACAAACACTCTGCAGTGTTCATATTGGAGCGTCTAGCATAAATACAAAACAGTGCAGCATGCAGTTTTCAAATTTCTGAATTGCATCATGGTATTCTTTTTCTCACAAACAATGTACAACAAAACTTATAAAATATAACTTGATGTGGTTGTTTTGATTCTCACTGTTTTCTACCAATGTGACCCTGCCTTTAGTAACTCTTCTCCCTCTTCTTGTGCATAGGCATATTTATATGATGTGTACTTGTGGTGCATTGGATATCAGCTTGGAACAAGAAACCGAGGAGCCGAGTTTTAATTCCAGTTGAATCCATTGTATTCACTTACGCGCAAATACCCTTGGGAAAGGTATTAATCTGTCTCTTCCAGTTATGGGTTAAATAGCAGGACAGATTGGGTTCTATAGCCTTGGTCGGCAACCAGTCTACCGCAGAAAGCAATGGCAACCTACTGCGGGATAATCTTCTGCCCAGTCAGTCATGTCTCTTTCAAGACATGATCACCCAAGTGTGTATCACGTATATCACTTAACTGACTTACAATGGGTAGCAAGCAAGATCTTGGAGACTGTTAGCATTGGATTGACCTAGTTTCATAGACTTGAGAACATTGCAGTCTTGTAAAAATTTGTTCGGTTTTGTTTTTTTCTCCTCTTTACTCCATGATTCTCATAATGTGTCAATTTGAATAGCTTAACAAATTTTTCTGGTAAAAAACCCAAAGTGTCTCTGAATTAAAACCTTCACTCTCTTTTGAATACAAGATATGGTGAGGTATGGTAGTGAGTAAACCTTGTGTGCATTTGGATGTTGTGAGTCAGTTGTTCAGCTAAATGCCACTCAATAAAGTCATTTGCTATAGACATTTGTTAAAATGATCAGATGAAAGTCGGAATGTTCAGCTTAACTTTGTTTCATAATTCATGAAATGTCTTTTGATCATCTGTTGGGTCATTGAAGGAAAGTTAAAGAAATTAGAACTCCTCACAAATAAATAGTTCAGTGCTATGCCTGTTTTTTTTTTTTGTTTTGTTTTTTTAGATAAATTTATTATCAGCAGTTGGGTACTTTTGTGAAATCCTCTCCCCACCAGATATTTAAATTGAATATGATCCAAAAGTTTGTGATTATTTTTAAATAGCTCAAATTCATGCTATTGGAGCCAAAGGTGTCTCATGCTGTATACAGGAAATGACAGAAAATTCATACTATTTTCAGATGCTTAAATATTAAACCTTTCTTTTCACAGGACATTGAATTGTCCTTTAGTGCAAAAGTAAGTAAACACTAGGCTTTAAAAAAGGTAAACCAAAATTAGTTGTGGTTGTAAAATGTTATCTATTTTTGGCTTTTGTCTTAAGAATAAAATCAATCTCTGTTAAAACTTTTCTTTTCTCTCTAACAGTTCTGTTGCACTTTCTTTATTCAGAAGAATGAAACTATTTGGTTTCATATTTCCTTATAGATCAGTGGACATGGCTTGAATTGCTTGTTGATTATAAGTCAAAGCACAAAGATTCATGTAGAAATTGTTCATATTATTTAGTTCCTTTAATTCTTTCTTTTCAAAATTTTGGATGGGGTGACATTTTTTTATAATAACATAAGCATGTATACAAAAAGAAAATACTGTAGATATTTGTCATAAATTAAAGATTTGAAAAAGAGAGACCAGAAGCCTCAGGTGAAAAATAGTTTGAGTTGTATTTGTGTAACCTGAGAATAAGATAAAACATTTCAGTCAGTCTCAAAAATTAAACTTCAATTTACAGTAATTTTGAAAACGTTTATTTTGTTTTTGTTTTCTTAATATTATTTTTTGAATCAGCTGCTTATAAAACTTAGTGATATTTTTAAAATTCACCCATATCAACGTATTTTGTAATTGAAAACTCTAAAAAATGGCCCAAGTGGTTATTTTTATATTTTGCCTTTATATTGCTTAAATATATGAAGGATAAAGAAAATATTTTGCTCACACTATGACTGAGAAATGATCAGTGTGGTTTTATTTTCCAGTTGTGTTCCACAATATGGAAAGAAGAATAATCTTATCAGAAATGATAAAAATTGATATTTTTGTAATATCAAAGTAATTGTGCTTTTATTACATGTCTTTCCTTTTTTTAATGATTTTTCTTTGTCATTTCTTTCTTCTGATATTCTTAGATCTATTGTTTTGATTGTGTAGACTTCAACAATTGCCCAGTTTGAATTGCTTTGTAGAATTTTGATTTCCAAAAATATCTAATTAGTTCTTTTGTTTCTTTTCCAAGAATAAGGAAAGAAAAAATAGTTAAAATCGCTAGATTTTTGCATACTTTTTGCTTTTCATTTATAGAATAGTTTTTAATACTGGTGTTCATTTATCTTTATTATTTTACAAGTACGAAATTAGTAGTAAGTGAATGTCTTTTGTGACTTGGAAAATATATTTTGGAAATGGTTTTACTTAAAAAGAATGTAAGAAAAATGGATAAATAAAGGGATTTATATAAATGCATGAAATAAACTAAAAAACCCATTGCAGATATTTCAAAGTTCCCACAAATGGAAGAAAGTTTTATCCTCTGGACAGATGTATTTAGGAAGAACTAAGCAAAAAAAATGGTTGAAATAGATAATAGAATATCCTTGGGTAAAGACACAATATGTTTCAAGATTTTGGTTTAGGTCATGCAATTCAAATACTTATGAACTCAGAATTAATTTGGAGCTGTATTATTATTTAGTATAAATGAAATAACGAAATATATTGCAACTATTAGAATAAGGTCTCTGCTAAGCTCATTTTCAAAAATTTGATCAAACATTAGATTTTTAAAAGCTTCTTCATTGTGCAAAAAATATTCAGTGCCACCTCATGCTTGTAATTTGTATAGCAATTGTTTTTGCCATAATAATACTAGTTGTAATATTTAATAACAATAGTAGTAATAATACTAATATTTAATAACAGTAGTAATAGTTAAAATAGTATTAGTAATAATAATAGTAATATTTAATAATAATAGCAAGGTAGTAATGATAGTAATAACAACAGAAAGTGATTAGTATATCAATTTTGTGTTTATAATGTAGATTTGGCCAACTGCATTGGATGCCAATTTAAAAACTTTCAATATTAATTGGGATGCAGGTAATTGTAATATGTATCATGATTTAAACTCTTGTTGTTTGTGAATCAAATATTGATTATCAACAAGCATAGTTTTCAGAATTAATTTCTTTATTTCTTTCTCGTGTTGCTTTCTGTATCAAATAAGTAAATTTTCTTTTTACATTTGAAGGCTGCCATTTTGAGAAAAAAGCAATCTCTTGGTTGTTTATTCATTTTAAAAGACTTAAGAATTTTCTTTTACTTTCTAAAGAAAGGAATCAGTAAGAGTTGAAAAATGAGGGCAATGAAAAGCAGGAGAAAAAAATCCCTTCCTCCAATTGAAAGCAGCAAAACATTATAGCAATCGATTGCTTCCATCTTGGTGGTTTGTTCCAAACAAAACTTTGAATATGAAATGTTTTCAAGACTGTTTTTCTTTCTCTCAGCTTTACAAAAGATTCTCTCTCCCTCTCTCTTTTTTTTTTCTTTTTCACTTCTTTGGAAGTGAATTCTTTTGGAATTAATGAGCAACACATAAGTTTTCTTAATACAAAGTTTATCTATAAATAGAATTTTTGTTCTTTTTATAAACTGGTCTCATATTTTGAACATGTAAACTTTACAAAAATGCTTTTACTTTTGGAACTAAACAAATGACTGATATGTTATGACTTTAGTCTTCATTTATGCATACTGGTCCTGGGCATGACGGTAAACTGCATCTGGCAGCAAGGCCTCTGATTGGGAGGTTGTGAGGATCAGGGAACCACCTCTTAATTGATGTTGTTCCCAGGTCAACCCTGACCTAGAGTTGTAGCACCTGTTAGGGTCCCTGCTATGAGCAAATAATTAACCCCCCAAACTGGCATCAAAACACTATGAAAGTGTAAAAATATACTTTTATAGAAAAATATACATTTTTGAAGGAAAAATATTACGAACAATACATTTTTGAAGGAAAAATATTACGAAATATTTTTGAAGGAAAAAATTATTTTCAGTAAAACATTTTTGAATACTAAACTAGAAGACATTTTCAGTTTTCTAAAATAAAAAGAATAAAAACAAAATTTTCATTAAAATCTGACTAAATCAACCTTCTCACTATGATCAAACATTAAAAAAATTACGTAAAACCCCACCTTTTTGGCATTAAATAATCCACAGAGGTTGTAAACAAAACTCAAACTTATGCATACTGAATAAGTTTTAGAAGCTATCAAAAATGTCCAAACTTTTCTAAATCTTTTGGCAACAATTGTTTTTGCATGTTCACTTTTATTTTATTTTATTTTTTTTTAAATGCTGTAAACTTTTACATTTACATGTTTCCATTTAATTCCCAAAATACCTGTTCTCATTATCATCATCCTGTTGATATTTTACACAAATATCCTGTACTGCATTTTGTCAACACGTTTGAAAAATAATGATAATTGCATTCTGTTTAAAATGTTAAACCAAATAGATGTAGAATTTTTCCCATGTCAAAAGCCAAGTCAAGAATAAATATTGACTAACCTGCTACAGTTGTTGTTACCTTATTTTTGTACTGTTTGTACTAATGTTCATATCTCTTAGTTTCTTCCCAACCTATATCCCGTAGATTTTTTTCTAAGATTCTTTAAAAATTCAGTTTTTTGTCATTGCTTTATGAATTTTCATTTCAACTGACTTTTTAGTTTATTATTTATAATTCAATTTTGGTTATCTATCATCTTGGAGATATTTATATATTTTCTTTAGTAAATTTAAATATCATGTATTTTTTTTTTTTTTTGTTAAATGTTATAAAAGGATAAAAAAAAAATAAATTATTTGGTAAATTTCTTTTTCATACTTGGAAATGTATTTATAGTTTCTCAAAATTCATTACTCAATTTTGGCTCTGTATATGTCAGTTTTGGATGTGCGTTGTGGCGCAGTGGATATCGGCTTGGAACGAGAAATCGAGGAACCGAGTTCAAATTCCAGTTGAATTCCTTGCATTCACTTACGCGCAAATACCCTTGGGAAAGGTATTAATCCGTCTCTTCCCTCCAGTTATGGGTTAAATAATAGGACAGATTGGGTTCTATAGCCTTGGTCGGCAACCAGTCTACCGCAGAAAGCAATGGCAACCTACTGCGGGATAATCTTCTGCCCAGTCAGTCATGTCTCTTTCGAGACATGATCACCCTAAGCGTATATCGCGCATGGCACTTAACTGACTGATATGTCAGTTTTATATTCTTAGTTTATTAGAAGAAATTTATAGAAAAGTT
Organism: Ascarosepion bandense; assembly: GCA_037127315.1. Taxonomy (NCBI): domain Eukaryota; kingdom Metazoa; phylum Mollusca; class Cephalopoda; order Sepiida; family Sepiidae; genus Ascarosepion; species Ascarosepion bandense. The sequence goes on from JBBBDQ010001333.1 coordinate 86,417, forward strand.
CATTTTATTTGGACTTTAATTCATGTATACTTAGAAAATACCATTTTTTGTTGGAAGTGGTCCTTTTCAAAAACTAGGAAAGCTCAATTTTTTTCCTAAAATAGGAACCCCATATTTATTTATCTATTAATTATAACCTATAGTCAAGCAGGCATTTTTCTATGCTCCAAATTTAGAGGTCAAACCAGGTTCATTTTACCTTTTAGACAGATTAATAGCCAGATTGTACCACCCTGAAAGATTTAAAGATCATTATCCTTTAGTGAGACTAAACTGCTGGGATAGTGAAAAGGAAACATCTTTCCTATTTTAAATTGGCTGTAACCAGAACAAATCACCCTATTACTGCAAGCAGAATACATTTTTATAGTCAGCTTAGCAATGATCACAGGCCATTTTTAGTTTTGGTGAATTTATTTTTCACCTTTTTTTCTGTTCAAATAAATTTTCTTCAAGAATAGAATATTTATTGATGTCTCTTCATTTAGTTGGTTACAATCAAAATTGAAACAATTAAAATATTGATTTCAAAAAGCTTTCTTATCATTTGTAAAGTTTTTGTCTTCACTTGGATTATGGCTGACATTAATAGATTACTTTTACTTTTACAAATAATAACTATATGCAAAGTAAAACAAACAGAAAAGTATTTAAGAAAAGCCAGTTTCTTATTTTCATTGTTATTCATGAATATAATGCACCTTGATTTTATTGTTTATTATTTCTTTCAGATGTTTTTGTAGTTTTGTTTGTCAAGATGCCATGACATAGCTTATCCATCTAAGACAGACAAGGTCAGAAACCACAAACTATTTTCTTTTGAGATAGACCTGAAACTCATAGCATGAGGAGACTTCAGAAGATATAGAGTTGAGTAACTGGTTAAGCTGGTGAAAAACCTTGGTTCTAAGATTATTTTTGTACAAAAGACCTTTTGAAAATTTGGATCTATTTCTAACACTCTTGTTCTCTACTCAGCTTCACTAATTTATTTTAAAACACTCAAAATATTGTTTGCTTATCATACTTAGAGCTATCTTATTCTCTCAAATCAAGAATACCTAATAATATATGCATATATATATATATAAGTAAGGATGGCTTATTAAGTCCATAGCCAGACAGTTATGATTAGAATCTTGTTTGAAAGGTTTTAGTCTATAATGTTATATCTGATTAATGTCGGACTATTGGATTAAATTCATTAACAATGAGGATTCTGTTGTAAAATATTTGAAAATATTTTTAACTTATGGCTATGAACTTCTTGACTTGTGTGTCTTTGCAGGAGCTGTCAATCTTTAATGCTATGCTGGTGATTTGTTTGCAGAACAAACATTAGTGTTGCTAATACAGCCAACTCTGATTGCTAGACAATAGTATGTTTGAATTTTGAACTTTGTTGTGTTGTTACATGTCTGAACCGTGGTTGGCACATCAAACCATACTAAAATAAACATGAGGCATGATTGGCCAATAGTGAAAGCATCTGATCATCAAATTAACTGTTCAACTCTGAGCTGAGTTTCTTGATGCAAAGACTTCAGGTGATAGATCTTTAAAATTACATCACCTATGTATACAGAAAGTGATCTCCCTTTGGTAGTCATAAGTCATGTCAGTCGCATGATGACCACTTAGTACATACAGTGACAATAGCAGCAGTCAAATTTAATTCATTTTATCAGAGCAAACCAAAATGTTGCATTCATTAGTCTGTCTGGACTCCCTATGGCCTGAGCTGAGGCTAAATCTTTAGCCTGTGCCCCTATATCCTCACCTGAGATATTGATAAATCTGGCCCGTTTGAGTCTTAAACATGGTTTCTCCATTATATGTAAGAAACTTCCTTTTTGTTTCTCCTTACACTCTGCTTTGCAGTGTAAATATATGTGATATATTATTTTCTGTGTGGAGTGTGTGTGTGTGTACATATAAAAACAGTTTCTACTTGTGCAATATATGCATGACTCTTCAGAAATTAATTCTTTCGGGGACTGGTGTGTGTATACACTGCTTATATACAACACGTTAAAATTTCCCTTCTCTAATTCCATGCGCCTATGGCTTAGGAGGTAATGACTCTGACTGACACCAAATCGGTCAAGTTTCCATCCTGGCCAGAAGCAAGTGGATGTATCTAGCCACACTGATAATCTGTGATGCAGCAAAACAGGCTTATATGTGGATGAATAATATATATATATATATTCATACACATACAAGCCTGTAGTTTGTATAATTTCCTAGTATAAAAGTCTAAGAACCAAGTATGTTTGTCATTCTTTTTCTTTTCAGCTATTCCATTTCCATTCATGAAATATCAATGTTGAAATAAAATCAAGGAATAATAATGCCCATAACAGGGGAAATACAAATGAGAAAATAAATCATTCTCCCATTAGAATTTTATCAAAGAAATATTGTTTACAATTTTTCAAAAGTTATCAAGCATAGACGCTGGAAATGTTGTTCAGTGACTTGTTTTGAAATAAAAAGCAAATCCAGCATGGATTTCATGGAAGGGTTGTTATCTAGTGCAAAGTTGTATGAAGAATAGGATCTTTATTGTACTTCCCACACTATTTAACATTTCTAGGGGAAGGTATCTTTTTCTGGGACCACTTTTGACTTCTAGAAACTACACTCTAATGACTAATAGACAATCTGAAAATAGTATGTCAACTGCTTGAATATTTCCAACAGGATAATAAACTCTGCCATAAGGCAGATTTTTAATAAGCTTTTAATCCCATAAATACCATTCAGGTTATGAACAGGCTACTCTAGTACCATGACCTAGATGGCATTGAAAATTCAAAATATTTAATAAGCACAAAGATGTGATTGATCTGTTTACAAATTCAACAAGTATGAACTCTCAGTTATCTGTACATGTGTTAATGTCATAATCACTCTCTCAAATCCTATTGACTCCACTGTGGAGGGTGCTGGGGGTGCACATCTCTCAATCTGTTAGACATTGCTACTGTCATTTCCATAGCAAATAGATTTTTATGGAATATTACTAGCCCCATGCTCAACTGCTTTTAAATTCAGAGTTGTCTGTCTTCTAGACTGATTGCCAACTAAAGTAAAAAAGTTCAGTCTACTCTACTTGGAAGTGAATGTAATGTAAAACTTGTTAACCATTACAACACCTGCACATCTATTAATATAATACAAGAGAGATGTTAGCTTCAAATATGTTGATTAACATTGTGTGTGTGTGTGTGTGTGTGTGTGATTTTGCAATTAAATATATTTGATCATCATTGTATATATTTAGTGTATTATGTAATCATTTTGAGATTTCATTTTGGTTATTTTGTTTGCTTCTGAAGAACATAGATACTTATATTTGTCAAAATGATGAAATTGCACATTTTTAGAAGACTTGTCATTGGAAGAATTATAAATGTTCATAATGAATGTACATGTTTATCCATGACTCAGAGATAGGTTTAATTAAGCATAAAAGCCTAGAATTTAGTTATTGTTCTGTTGAGTGAGTGAGCATGGTTTAAATGTAAAATATGACAGAACTGCCAAACAAACAGAATTGACAAAGTTTGGAATAAGCAATAACAAGGAAAACAAAAAAAGCAGGACAAAAAAAGAATAATATAAAGTAGTAATAAGACAAAAATTTTACAAACTAAGAATTGAGTTGGCACACAGGAGCAAGTTTGGATAAGCAAATGTAGCATACTGACTTAAAGACCAGACAGACCGTGACTTCAGATGAAACCAAGAATTGGCCTATTTTAGTGGCTAGGAAGAAATCCCAGCATGCATTTTGTGTTTCTGTCTATAAATTGGGGAAGGGAAAGTGTTTTGTAGTCCTTCCTTATAAGGACTGAAGCCGACACTGTATTCAGTTAATATTTACTAATAGAAACTTCAGGTTGCACTTTCTAATTTAGAAATAGAATACCTGTAATTACACTTATTGATAAAAAGAACTTCAGTTTGTAATACTATTTACAAATTATATCTGCTTTATTCTTCTTTTAGATTTTTAACTTAACATGTATAATTAAAGGGCTATTTAGGTCATTCAAATCTTTTTAATCCATGTGGATGGTAACATTCATTTTTTCTTTGACATTTATATTTTCAGTATTGGTCATAATGCATTCAGATAGCGTTGAAAATTTAGTCTTGGGTCTTATTTCTTTCATCTAAATATCAAAGATGGAATCTTCTGTTCCAAGAGAATCATTGATGAACCTGATTGTGACAGTAAAGCAGGCATTTAGACACTATGGAAACTTGTTAATTTCTGTATTGTCTGAATGCCTAAAAAAAAATTAAATATTTTATAAATTCTTATTTTGAATTTTAATTATGTGAAGTCAACAATTTTTAAATTGGAATTTATTTCTCTAATATAACCTTTTTATAATTTGATTTCTTTATGTAAATTCTTTCTTTGGAGATAGTTCCATGTTTTTTCTATACATTGTACATGTGACCTTCAGTATAATAGTGATTAAGAAGAATAGCATTTAAAACTGTCCATTCTACTAACATATGGTTTAGACATGCAAAATATGACTTTATTTAACAAGTCATATGTATCAAGAAGGTTGAACAGCTGTTCAGAAACCTCAAATGAATCGATTAATATTAGTATTGTCATTGTTTTCAGAAACCTGCTTTACACATGATTTATTATATGAAATGAATGTGTTTGTGTCAGTCTGTATACTTAGGATACTGTGTATGCATGATATATTTCTGGGAATAGGCATTGTGTTACCATTTCTAAAACTTGGAAGGTATTTTGGCATTTAAAATCTGAAATCATATTTCCCAACTTGATTGGGTTTAAAGATAAATGATTACCCCATCTTTGAACGTCTCTTAATTAGTTTTTACTTGTTGCTTTTTATTTTCTCATCTACTTTCCTTTTTGTTTTTTTTTTTGTTCATGTTTTTAACATTTCATTATAAGGCAATAAAATGCTTTACTTGAAGAGTGTAAGCATCAGTATCTCAAGTAACCAAGCTAATTTTTAATAACTTGTCTCAAAATTGTTTGATGAGCAGAGTTTGCATCTCTCTCATATATATATTGTAATTTTGTTATTACAATGGTTTATAAAAGCATTATATCACTACACAAAAATTTTCATGTTTCAGATGTTCTTCAGGTGATATGTTAAAATAAATGATGAAAATGATTTATTTTGAAAATATAAAATGAATTCATGGTTATTTAGAAAATTAAGCAGTGGTAGTTTGAGAATATGCTTTTAGGTGTGTCAATATTTTACAATAAAAAATGAGAATTAGGTAACTTTGGGGTTAAAGATCAAAAGGAAGCAGGATGGCCTGGTGTCTAGACATGTCACTTTTTAATTTTGTCTAGATAAGATACATAGTGGAACCATAGATTATTTAAATGGGTAGACAATTTTTAACAACAGGTTGAATTTTAGGTTGTTTCTTTCTTTTGTTTTTTTTTAAAATTACATTTTGTACTACCTCATGAGTAAATGTGCTGGAATGTTTAGGTTAGAATTAGGATTAAATAATTATAGTATACTAAGGTATATTGTAGTTAAGAAAAACAAAAGTATTGTGTGGGTCATTTATTTTAGTAAAATAAATTTAAATTTTAAGTTGTATTGGAGCATAAGTTTTAGATGGAACATTATGATTAATTAAATTTTGACAAAATATATTTTCTATGTTTACATAAAACAGTCAATTCACCTCTACAGTTCATTGGTCTTTATGTTTAAAGAATCTTAAAATCTGTAGCTTTTCACTCAGGCACAAACGACAGCAGATATCGTAGAATGACTTACAGATTTTTGTTTTTTCCAGATTTTTTTATTTTACTTTGGGGGTTTTGATTGTATACTTTAACTTCCAAAAATACGCAGAAAATGTAAAACTAAGAAGGTGCAGCAAGTTGTCTTTTTAGAGGTTAGCATCAGCCATACTGATAGAAAACCGAAAATGTTCTTTTTAAATAAAGGTAAATTGTGAAGACATAAGAAGGATACATTTTTGGAACAAATTCAGGAGAGGATTTGGCAGTTGGCAAATATTTTGAACTTGCTGAACTGCCTCATTCATTCTGCTCTCTTTTTGCCATTTATTTATAAAGGAAGTTGGTTGATAGATTCTCTGTTTTCATGTCACCCTCTTCACTCCTCCTGTTTCTTACTGATGATGGTTGAATCCACAGAAGATAGAACTTTTCAAGGAGTCTTTGTATCTCTTCAGGGGAGCTTCACTTCTGTTCGTCAGAGTCTAATTATCTAAGTAGTTATTTGGAAGATGGTAATCTTTTCTTCTTGCCACCTGGCCAAACCACTGCAGTGAAGTCCTTTGCAGCATAGATTGGACCAGGGTTCAGGATTCATGTTATCCTGGAGACAAGAGAACATTAATTTGTGATGACTACTTTATGTGCGTTTTGGTGCAGTGGATATCAACTCGGAATGAGAAATTGGCGAGCTAGTTTAATTTGTTGCATTTACTTATACACAAATAACCTTGGGCAGGGTATTAATCTGTCTCTTCCCTCCAGCTATGGGTCAAATAGCAGGACAGATTGGGTTCTATAGACTTGATTGGCAACCAATCTACTACAGAAAGTAATGGCAACCTATTGTCAATCGTCTTTTTTGAGACATGATCACCCAAGACTGTATCCCTTATGGCATTTAACTGACCGAATTTTGGATTTTGGGGACAATGATGTGACAAAGCAAATTTTTAAATTAAGTTAATTTTATTATCAGTCAGTTAAGTGCCATATGTGATACACGCTTGGGCGATCATGTCTCGTAAGAGACATGACTAACTGGGCAGAACTAACTGAAGATTATCCCGCAGTAGGTTGCCATTGCTTTCTGCAGTAGACTGGTTGCCGACCAAGGCTATAGAACCCAATCTGTCCTGCTATTTAACCCTTAACTGGAAGGAAGAGACAGATTAATACCTTTCCCAAGGGTATTTGCACGGAAACAATTATGTCGAGCACTCTAAACTGAAGGAATCCCCCCCCCCAAAATAAATGAATGTTGAAGGACTTCACTTTAGATACTTGTATTATCTCTAAACATAAAAAAATATAAGTATGTAATTGTAAGAACTGATTTTACTTCAATAAACAAAGCAAAAGAATTATATTTTTTGTCAATTTTTGTTTAAAAAAACTTGAAGTTTTAAAAAATAACATTTGTGTTTTATGCTTTTTGCTTATCTTAAACTAAATTGAAACTACAAGTGAGAATTGAAAAAAAAAGATAAACATGGAAAATTTACTCGCTATATATATATAGGTAATTGGGTCTTTTCTATAAATACTTTCATGGTGACTGAGGTATTACAGTGATTGCGGTAAGAATGTTTTGTTTTGGTGTAAAGGATACTGTGGTATGTTTTGGTCTGTAATTGTGGCAAGATAATTTTAAGATACGACAGATTGAAGATCAATCCTCCCCTATCCCTCTTTTGGCCTTGTTTTTTTGGATTATATCACATAAATATTACTTTCATAGTAATTTTTCGGATGACCTCTTGCTATGGTACATAGCCTTTTTAAAATTTAAGTGCAGTACTGGACTGGTATCAAGATCTCATCAATTTACAATTGAGCTGGCTAGATGTAACCATAAATTCTATGCTAACAGTTTTTTTTCTAACTTGCTTGTGGAACTCTCATCTAGCTCCATGCTTTCCAGTCAACTTTAATCTGCAAATATTTAAATGCAATGTCAATTGCTATCTTCTATCTTCCTGATTACTCTTCCCACTCACTATTAATGTTTCTGTTCCTAATTCTTCCACATCCAGTACCTCTTGTGTCTTAGTGGCTTTTTCTGCCTTGCATGGAATGAAATTTATTTTTTTATTTTTTTTTTTAATTGTTGTAAAATGAAATTTTTTTTTTATAAAAGACTTGAAAAATTTTTGGGATCAGTTGGAATGGAATGTGCTGATATACTTTGTATAGAAAATGACGGCAGAGAGCAAAATTTTTCAAAATGATAGTTTGGTTAAAGTTATTCTCTGCTAGAAAATTAATAAGTACATTTCTATATAAAATTATTCAAATTGATTTATAGATGATAACAAAGTATAAAAAAAATGATATGGTGATGGGTTGAATTGTTTTGGCATGATTAAAATTATTTGGAAATCTGAATTGAATACTTGCTACCCTGGCTGAATCTAGGACCTCAGGGTTAGAGTGTACAAGTACAAGTCAATATTGGCAGAAGTGTTTATGTATCAATAACTGGTACCAATGTACAACTCCAGTATTTGATATCATATATTAAAAAAATAGGCAGAATGATAGTTTTGTAGATTCTGGTTCTGGGATTTCATGAGGTTGATGTTGCCTATCCCTTTGCCTGTCTGTTGTCAAAAGAATCTGATTCTGCCCAGGTTGGTGAAGTCCTGGAACACTTCATCTTTCTTGAACTTGATAACAGAAAGCAGCAGTTACTTTTGATTTTGATGCAGGTTGATGAAAAATTGTCTTTTTGGGGTGATTTCTAACTCCATAATATATTAAATCATTCAAGCCTAGCAACAATTACTGTTGAAAATACATGGCATCTCCAGTGCAAAAATAATCAGAATGCAATGATAAAAAGTGGTTTGCATCTATTGCAAAGATGGTAATGTTTTTTACAAATCCACATTCCATTTACACATCCACATTCCATTGAAAGTGAGGGCAGATTGACAAAATGCAACACAGATACAACATCTGGGACAACATTGTGTAGGCAGTCAAAAATGCTTTGAGCATGAATTTATCTGTAAGTTTGAGGCAATATAAACTTAAGACAGATTTCAAGGGAACTTTAAAAAATATCTGAAACAAAAGATTCTTTTTTTTTTTTTTTTTTTTAATATGTTTAATTTTTATAGAATTTTTTTTGAAAAAATTGGAAATTTCGTGTAATTTCTATTTTTATTTATTTTCCTTTTTGTGATATTTAAAATATTTCTTTTGAGAATAAAAAATATCCTTTAGCTGTTTTAGTTGGGCTCTTTTACACTGAGTCAGAGAAGCCATTTTGAATTTTCCTATTTATGTTTCAATCATTTTGGTGAGCGTTTTTAGTTTTGTTTTTGACAGCATAGTTCTATTTTCAGTTGATTCACTTTAACAAAAATGAATAAAAATTCTTTAGAATATAAAAGTTATATAGTCTTTATTAGGCAAATTTTTATTTTTTACTATCAAAACTATAAAATGTTTTTGATTTAACTGTTTGGGATTATTATTTATTTTTTTAATTTTATATGTGCAGATGAATTAATTGGATATCCACATGCAAGTCATTTTTTCAGTTTTGATTTTGAATTGTTATCAGTTAAATCACAAGCAGGTTTCAGCTGAATATATATACCATAATCTAATTTTGCCAGGTATGCCTATTAAAATGATTTAGTTTATTTTTCTCTATTTTATATCATGTATTAATAAATTTTTATTGAGTTTTCTTTTTGTAATGTGGGCTTAAAAGTTCAATTTGTTTTTGATATATTTCCTAAAGATAAATTGAAATTTGTTTAATTTTAAAAAAAATTCATGGGATAAAAAGATTGCAACAGTTTTAAAAACATCCATTATGTTTTATTTTTTTCATTATTCAATACTGTACTTAAATAGTGAATCTATTCTTTTCAAAATATTTTCTTGTATACTGTTTAAATGTTTATAAATTTTGCAAATGAATATTTGTTTTCTTTTTTATGGTAAGCCTTCTTTCTTATTGCCTCTTAATTGTTGGCAAACAAACGTTGATGGAAATAGAATAATGGTTTGTGTTTCACTTTTTCACTGTTGGCTTTCTCTGTTTATTGTATTTTTGTATATTTAATCTCTGAACAAAGCTACATGCTGAAGTAAGTCAATACCCTTCTAAGATTGATACGGTCATATGATTCAAATTCAGTATAAAAACAATGAAAAATATTTCAAAAATATTCTTTTTGAGTACTAGTTTAAAAAGGAAAATAAGTCAGTTTTAAAATTTTCAAGATAATAAACCAAAGTTTTTCAAATATTAAAAATATGTTTTTGAATAATTACATATGTGCAAGGTTAGTTTTGATTGAATGGTTGAATCTTACTGTAATCATTCTTTAAAAATATCATTATGAATTATAACTCTGTAAATGGAAAACAGTTTATATTTGAATTGGCAGCAGTTCCTGAAGATTCTTAAGTATAAAATTAGATTTGACATTGGTATGGAATTTTTTTATTTTAAAGCTAAATTTGTCACTTTTTATATCTAACTCTATTGCTGTTTGTAATTTGAACATGCCTCATGTTGCAAAAATGACTTCTTTAAAAAAAAAAATCAGCATATTATTAATGTTCTTAGAGAAAAAAAACAAGATTTTTTTTTTCTTTTATAATTGTGTGGCCCCAAGCAAGGCATATTACTGCCACTGTTGTGCAGGGAGTTACATAGGAGGAATGTTATGAGAAAGAGTGACAGGTTACAGAGGGTGTCAGGAAGAGAGTGTGAGAAGGAAGAAAATACTGATGAGTAGAGTGAAGGAATTAAGTTTAAAATATTTTATCTGTCAGTATGTATTTGAATATGAAACTATGAAATCCTATTTTGTGCATCACATATTTTTGAGCATAATTTATAAATATTTCAATCAAAAACAGTGCATCCCAAACTGTTTATCAATTCTAGAAGCTTCTACCTTCCATGAAATAAAATCAAGTCTTAAGTTATACATGCTGTTTCTGACCAAACAGTTTGAGATCGTTTTTTTTTCTTTTTTTTTTTTAAATGCTAGTGTTTGCTTGTTTTTTCACATTTTGATTTTATAATAGATCAAACTGAAAACATAGATAATTAGTCTTTTATTCAGAGCTTAACTCATTGTCAGGCATAACTAACCATTTTAACAAAGAAAGCTTTTCTCCTCCTCCACCTCCAGAAAGAAAAGATATTTAAATTTTAATCATTTTAAATATGAAATTTATTTATTTATTTTTATTTTTTTTTTTCAAAGTGTGAGAAGCATTTGATTTAGGATTGTATATTTAAAAAAAAAATGTTGTGGGTAGAAAAGAAGACTTGTCAAGAGATAGGCCAACAAGTTGACCAACTGTCTTTTGGTTGAAGAGAAAAAAAAATGAAATGTCCTACCCAGCACAGGGATTGAGTTTACAACCTTCAGTCAACCAGCTAGAGACTAGCTTTTAATGTCACCCCCTGTTGACTAGAATAAGATCACCCAGTGTGACCTATATAAATGTCAAAGATTTTCTTATAAAAAAAAAATGACATCTATATATTTCCTTGTCAACCTTTGTCACTCAGTTTTTACCATACTCAGGATTTTTACTCAGTGGATTACTGAGAAAGTCAAGCAGAGTGAAGAGAAGGGTAGAAAGACAAAACTAGCAGAGACTATAAGAACAAAGACTGTTACTTAATTTAAGCTACATGTCTTCTTTAAGACAATTCCAGAAGTAATTTACCATTGATTAAAGTTTGAGTAACTTAAAAATATACCATTTTGAAAATCAGGTAAAAGTAAATGTGAATGTTTTTAAAAATAAATTTAAAATAACGATATTAAATATTTAAACATTTGTGTTTCTCTGAAATGCTTATCACTAAAGATGTTCCTTTTATGTTGTACTGTTAAATTACATAAGACATTTGTAACAAGAAGGAATATTTGAACACCTCATAACTAACCATTTTAACAAAGAAAGCTTTTCTCCTCCACCTCCAGAAAGAAAAGATATTTAAATTTTAATCATTTTAAATATGAAATTTATTTATTTTTTTTAATTTTTTTATTTTTTCAAAGTGTGAGAAGCATTTGATTTAGGATTGTATATTTTTAAAAAAAATGATGTTCCTTTTATGTTGTACTGTTAAATTACATAAGACATTTGTAACAAGAAGGAATATTTGAACACCTCAATTTTAGTCTTTTGATATTACTCATTGAAATAGCATGCATTTCCAAATTTAAGTGTTTATTATATTACATGATTTAGATTTTATATATATATCATTGCAACTTATTTCACCAAAATGAATTTTAACTGATGAAACGAAATATTAAAAAAAAAAAAGAAAAATCTACTGTATTATGAAAGGTACAGTATATTTTTAATTTAATTTTTTTTCCTCTTTGTTGGCAATAAATCTTTTGAAACAAATAAATTGGAACTCTCCAAATGTTAAAAACTGTTCCAATCGAAAATTCAACAATGGTTCAATATAAAACAAACAAAAGTTAATCTGTTCAAGTTTTAATGATTTCAAATTAAACAATTTAAACTACCTTCTGAATTTCTAAGACCAAAAATCATTAAAATACAATTGATCCATTTGGATGAGTGCCTTTATCTTGAGAGTTACAATCATAGTATTTTAGTTGCTGTATAAATCAGCCACCTTCAGTTAGATTAAGATATTTATTTTAAGGTACCTATCTTATCTGCATCTGTAATTACTCAAATGTTTAATTCACTGCTTCTTTATGGAATGGCTCATTCCGCAGCATGATTAATTTAATATCTATAACCACAATTGTTTTTGTTTGTGTCCCCAAAAGATAGATCATAATTTGATTTTTATTAAATTGGAATTTTACAAGAGACTATTTCACATTTGTCAGTGGACATGGATATTTCTAACTTTTTCATTGATTCATTAATAATTTGTAGTCTTTCTTGTCTTAATGAAATATATAAGAACTTTTTGGATTAGTGTGTTGTACTATAACCAATGTATGTTTTATTTTATTTTATTAGACCAATATTCAAAAAATCTTATTCAGTGTTTTGGTTATAAAAATATTTCTGATTTTTATATTACACTGTGGAACAAAGTCAAGATTTATTTTGTTGGATTCAATGCAGTTGTCAAGATTTTTCCCAAGCAAGGAAAGAAACTGAAAATTACTGAACCTTGAGATTTAAGACCTCTTCTTGGTGCCTTTCAGTCTAATGTTGAAAAACTGATATCATTACACCAAACACATTCATACCATGAAAACTGATAATAATGAGATGTAAATTTACTGTTGACTAAATTGATTTGCATGGTTAATTTTTACTTTTGAAAGATATTCACTTGTTTATAGTTAGACTTGCCATATACCCCATCACATTTTTGCCCTGTAGCATAAGACAAGGATGTGTCTTTTCACCAGATTTGTTCAATCTATACGGCAAGAATATCTTGAAGACCCTAGATGACACGCCGGGATTTATTGTTGGTGGACACAACTTGAACAACATAAGGTACGCAAACAATACAGTGCTGATTGCGGACACAGAAAGGAAACTACAAGACCTCATACAGAAGGTAGCGGTGGAGAGTGACAAAAAAGGACTACAAATAAACTTTACGAAAATTGAGTGCATGGTCATCAGTAAAATGTACAACCCAAAATGCCAAATAAATGTGGGAGATACCAGAATCAAGCAAGTAAAAAAAATTTAAATACCTAGGAAGTGTTCTAACAGGAGATGGAAAGTGCGACACAGAGATCCGAAAGTGAATTGGCATGGCAAAAGACGCGTTCCAGAAGCTGAGCAAAGTACTAACACACAGGAAAATCTCACTGGAAACAAAGAAAAGAGTGCTGGACTGCTACATGATGTCAGTTCTTCAATACGGCAGTGAATGCTGGATAATATTGAAAATGAGGACAAAACTCGAAGCAGCAGAAATGTGGTTCTAGAGAAGGATGCTGTGGATATCATGGACTGAGCACGCAATCAACAATGAGGTGTTGAAAAGAATGGCAACAAAAAGGAAATTTATACTGAGCATCAGGAAGAGACAACTGAAGTTCCTGGGACATGCAATGAGGAAGGAGAGCCTGGAGAACCTGATACTGACTGGCCAAATAGAAGGAAAGAGAGACAGGGGAAGGCAACGGATAACATATCTACAGGGCCTGATCAGATGGCTGACAGAACGGGGGGGTTGACAGGAGTAACGGGAGCAAACATACTAGGAGCCACAAGGGATAGGGAGACGTGGAGAACCATGATCGCCTACGTCCTGAAAGGACAGGGCACATAGAAGAAGAAGCTTAAGGTGTGTCTGCTCATAAAAACCCTATTCAAGAAAGCCAAACCTGTAATAAAAATTGAAAACTGTTCTGGTTTTAAACTTAGAAATTATAATAAGCCTATTTATAGAGTTAGATGTTTTTTTTTGTTTTTGTTTTTAAATTTACATGTGAGATTTTTAGCCAGAAGTATGTGTTCTTGTATTGTGGGGATGGGAGGAACTAAAAATGTGGCTCTGGAGCCAAGGAAGCTATTGGGGCCCCTAAATTTGGGGAATCTCTGGTTTAGAGGATTTATCCCTATTGACTATTAGCTTATTTATCTTGAATGTCTTACTTATGGACACATTTTTTCTTTTTGTCTATGTGTTTACCTATTCATTTATTAATTTAAAATCCTGAGCCATAAAAATGTATCAACTCTAGGTAACCACAGCCAGTAAAACTACAGTGATTTAAAAGTAATACATCATAAAATTCTTCCATGGCCATTTCTGTCATCTTTGTGTTTTCAATTCTATGCTTGTACATAAATATATAATAGTACATCTCTATGACTTATTACCTAAGATAGAATTTCATGTTCATTCACCATTATCCACAAATGTCTGAAAGCAATTTAAAAAAACAAAAAGGATTTTCCTTTTCTTTTAATCCAACGTTTTGATTGAATATGTTGCCTTCTTTTAGAATCAGTTTTGGTATTGAAATGTGATTCTTCTTTGCATCTAGCAGATAATTTAGAATGTGTTGAAGGTTTTGGTAAGTTACCAGCAAAGAATGTAGAATTTCTTGTTATTCTCATTAACAGACTTTAGAAGAGAAAGAAAATAAACTTGGAGTTAGACATGAATTTCTCTTTTGCCCCTAAAAATAAATATAAATTTTAGTATAGAAGAAGAAAAAATCAGGAATGAAAAGAAATGATTGGAGAATACAGAAAATAACAGCTTGAATACAAAGAAACTGGATAAAGATATTTTTAAGAGGAAAATAGGGTTGCCATGGAAATATGTGAAAGATGATGAATAGAATAAAGTTAATGAAAAATGAGGAGGATGTAGAGGTGAAAAAAAAACTGAATTGGGCAACAGACTCGGGGATTTATGGATAAATGTGTATGCATATGCATGCGATTATATTACCTGGAGGGATGTATAGGATGAAAGGTAATTTGGTTATACAAGTATGCATCACAGGTTCTTTTATAAGTACATGAATATACAAGTGGAGGTGGAGTGAGTGGGGTTAAAAATAATTGTATTGATAACTCAGAAGGGTAATTAAATAAAATGAACTAGTCAGTAGCATGGTCGGGTTAGGGAATAATGCTTTTTTTGTCACTTTTCATATCCAACTGGTTAGGTTATTGGGGGTGGTTATTCTAATAAGTTCAGTCTCTTTGGTTTGAATGAACACTGGCATTAGACAAGTTTTATCCCTCCCACCATCTCTGTCTTGGTAAGACCTTCTCTTTCACTCATTATTTGTGAAAGGTGCCTCTTTAGCAAGATGCTGACCTAAGAATGCAATCAACAAATGCAGCAGTGGAAAAAGCTGCTTTTCTTTGCTATTCAACTGTTGTTTCTGCACTTAATGAACTGCTACCATCTTATTTCATTTTTTCTTTTTTTTCCATTTGTTTTCCTTCCAGACACCTAGACAGGGGTCCATTTTATACACGAACATTTTGTGTGTGTGTGTGTGTGTGTGTGTGTGTATATATATGTGTGTGTGTGTGTGTATATTTATATATATATATATAATGTGTGTGTATGTGTGCAAATATATGATTACAAGTATAAACATATGAGTGTCTATAGTTTGTTTGATAAAAAAATGAATATGTTGACTATATAGGTGTTTGAATTGTATGTTTATTTGCTGCATATTTTTAACAATTATGCTATCTGTTTACATGCCTAAGTATATACAACTAGTGTGTTTTATGTCTCTGTATGTACCCCCCCCCCCATACACATATATTGTAGTTCAAAAAAAAAAAAACACTTCTCCCAGGATCTCTGTCACCCCCTCCTTACTCTTACATCTTCTACCTCCCTTGCAACCTTTCACATAAGAAATGACCGAACGAAATTGTCCAACTTGTATTTCCAGTCACGCTTCATTACTTTTTTCCTTCCCATAATTCTTCTCTCTTTCCACAAATATCTTTCTTTAAAAGAAATCTTCACCCATCGCCATTTCTTTACCACCATGAAATAAGCAATTTCATTTTCACTTCTTTATATTACAGACCTCCATGATCCTAAAAGATAATTTTATATAACATAGTCTCATGCTCAGCTTGACACTTTGCACTCTCTCTTCGGTCATTGCGTTGATGCCATTTCATTTGTCCCCTCCATGTTCAACATTCACATCAAAATATGCTGTGGCATACCATCAACAGTCAAGTTTTTAGGTGATTGCTTCTTAGTCATCACCCGTCTTCCTATTGCGTTGTGCACTGTGCGTTTAGTGGCTTCACCCAAATTTCTTTGCCTATTTGGATTCTGGTTAGTAGTTCCTCATCAGTATTTAGGGATATATATTTTTAGGTACCTCCAATCCTAGGTGAAAATTGACCTTTGCACTACTGTCTCCTTTCTGTGTTTGACCTTAGGTACCATGTTGTACCAAAATGTTGCTTCTACAGGCAATATCCTTCTTTTATTGCTTTCATGGTCCAATAGTGTCACTCCCCTGGTCTGTATGCTACTCTATATCTTATTTTTCGCTTTTCAAGTATTTTTTTGAAGACCTTCTGAACAGCAAAATATACCATTGTCCATTACTGCCTTCTTTACTGGACGTTGTTCAAGACTCACTTCTTCAGTGCTTCTGCAACCACAGCTGCCATTTTCACATGCAATTCCTTCCATATTGCCAGTTGCTCAGGTCCACAATCAATAATTGACAAGTATGTGCCTCTGTGTTAATGTTATATCAACTGCTAATTTCATCTAATTGTTTGTCTTTCCAGCCTCACCAGGATCATGCACATTTGAGGCAGGGTCACTCGATTGACATCTGATGCAGTTTCTGATCACCCTTTGGTGTTCCTCCCTTTTTATGGGCGAGTTGAGTTTTTACACCAAATATATAGTCTTGCCCATTCCTATATGACATCTATCATGCAGATCTTTTTGTTCTCTGATCCTTAGACAGCATACTGGAGCCTTTACCTCCTCATTGATGACCAACCACTTTTTGTTTACTCAAATTAGTACATTCACCTTATTACTTTCCAAAGACACAAACACTGCTCTCATTTGTAATCCACATTTTTTTCATCACACACATCAATGTTGCTCTCAGTATGTCACTCTATATGATAGTTCAACTTTTGAAAATCTAATACTGGCCTAATTTTTTCCTTTTGTAGTTTAGTTTACTTCCATCAATGGTAACGCTATTCCTTTCACTTCACCCTTCCTCAGCAAAAGAATACACTCTTTCCACCTCTTTTTATCAAACTCTACTCTATTTTTTTTTCTTCTTTCAAGGAATTCTTGTAGTATGCCAGCTTGTCTATTCCACAGTCAATTTCTTTCTAAGATTTCCAAATTTTACCTCACCATTTTTTTACAGTCAAACCTCCCAGCTTATTGATTATGTCTATTCCAACAATAATGTTGATCCTGTTGATGATGTGATCAATGGTAACTGACTCTATTTTTATTCTTTTTCCACTTAGATTTATCTTCACTTGCCGGAGTCCTTATATTTTAACCTCCCTTTCGTCAACTGCTTTCACCACTTTATCCACTTAAGCTTGGGATTAAGTAAAGTGGTTGTGCAGCTGGGATCAACAAGAGTTGCTATGATCACACCATTCACTGACACTTCTATGAATAGTGAGGTTAGTGCTATGCCTTTCTTCTGTTGATGGGGTAGCTACTTGTGCAGAAGCTCCATCTTGCTTGTTTACCTGTGCCTGTAGGTATTACCTTGTAATATGTTCCAATCTCTCACAATTGTAGCACATTACTTTTGATCTCAGTGGCTTCTTACAGTCTCTAATTAGGTGGGATCTCCCACATCTATGATACCTAATCGATGATTCTATATGACCTTTGTTTATTTTGGTCCTCTTCTTTGTGCAATCGCTGCCACTGTTCTGGGCTTCCAAAGTATTTTGCTGATCAAGAGCCTTGCAGCTGATATGATTTTGCAGAAATTCATTGTTTCTACATCAAGCATTTGTTGCCGTGCCACAGATATGTTATCTGGGATGCCTGTCATGAAAGCTGGTTTTGCAGCCTGATTCAGTCTTCTACCTAGATATCCTGCCAAATTTTGTTATTATCGGCATAGATGTCCACTAATTCCCCAGTCCATTTCACTCTCTTAAGCTTTTAATAAGCTTTAGAGGGCCCTTCAGTGAATGCTTTCTTGAGTCTAGTCTCTATCATGTCCCTGTCTAACTGGTCCTTATACTCATTTCAAGGTAGAAGTCAAGCACATCTCTATGCAGAATAAGTGAAATGAAAATAGCAAGGTCTGGCACGTTTTGAAGCTTGGCAACTCATTTCATCTTATTTAACCACATGACTATATCACCTTCTTTGCTAAATGATGGCATCAGGTCTCTTGCCAGTCTCCTCATTCCAGACTACATATCATCAAAATAGCTTGTAGTTTAAAAAACAAAAAAAAACCCCGCTTCTCCTAGGATCTCTATTGTTCTTCCTTACTCTTAAATCTACTTCTTCCTCTCTCATAACCTTCCATGTATAAAATGACCAAACAAAATTAGCCAACTCATATTTTCAGTTGAATTTTATTGCTTTCTTCCTTCCTCATAATTTATCTTTCTTTCTTTTAAAGAAATTACCACCTGTCACCACTTCGTCTTCTTCCCCACCGGGAGGTAGATGACATTCCATCCTCACTTTATACAAACTGTGTGTGTGTGTATATATATATATATATATATATATATATAAAGAGAATACATACTTCAGCTGAAGTGTGTGCATATATAAATATGCAATATATGAACTTGAATGTATACACCGCCGATTGTGTGTGTGTATATATATTATACAATGAACCTCTCTTTGCACATACATAATTTTAGATTTTTATACTTACGGGTGCAGAGGTGTTTATTTTTTTTTTTTTACTTTTTGTAAAATTTGAAATGCTTCCAATGTCCTTACTCATTGGGAAAAGACTGTTTTATTTTCTTTTTCTTGGTCTTCTCTCCAATTTTCTTTTGCACTTACTCCCATACATCTGATTGCCAACTCAAATCCTTTCCAGTTCTCCATCATGTCAGCCAATCCTCATTTAATTAAATTCACCACTTAAAATTGCCACTTTAGAAAAATACATATTCCTTTTTTTTTTTTTCTTTCTTGGTTGACCTTACAGAAGGGATTTTATAAAAACATTACTTGACATGATTTTTACTGATTGTTTGACATTACATCTGAAAAGATTTCGCTTAATAAATAATTCCCTCTTTTCTAAAATAAGTCATTTGCAGAGGAGGAAATTACTAGTGGACCTGATTCTTTGGCAAAGAAACATGTCAACATTTGAATATTGAGAAATAACTTCATGTTATCTTGGTTACAATTTTTTTAAAATGTTTAAAACTCAAGCTTTAGGATTTATAAAGACAAACAAGTATAAATAATTATTTACACTAGTTACATTGTTTGGAAGATTGTCTTCATCTTTGTTGCCATATTCATTGTGTTTCACCTATTGTACACTACAACCTCCTTCAGGTGATTGGAATTTTAAACTGAACCCTTTATTTCACACAACAAGGTAATTGTTCTAGCCATGTATGTGACAACAAAGATGAGGTCAACAGTTCGAACAATGTAAATAGTATAAATAAGGTATGGTGGCCCATTGAGGAATCAAAGAGCAGAGTTCAAGTTCTAATCAAGTTCATTACATTCACTTACATGCTAATACTCTTGGGAAAAGTATGAATCCATTTCTTCTCTTCCCCCCCAGTTAGAAAAACAGCAGAAGAGATCAGGTTCTTGGGTGGAAACTGGTCTAGAACTTTGAATTCAAAACCAGCTTGGAGAGGGTTAATAGCAGAACAGACTGGATTCTATAGCTTTTGTTAGCAACCAGTTGACTGCAAAAAGAACAGGCAATCTAGTGCGAGAAAATCTCCAAGTGCTCTCTTCCAATATGCCTTGAGCCAGCATGGAAGAGTAGGCTCAAAAAATTGATGAGAATAATATTTCGTTGATGGGCAGTCTGCAACAAGGTAGAGTAAATGACTGATGGTTAATTACAATATCTCATCTTGGAAATATAGAAAAATGTAATGACTATAATTTTAGTAATTGAAAATTGGACTTTGAGATTTTGTAACTGTTAATATATTTCTTTTTCACAAAACCTAATCATATTTTGCTGACTTTGTCATTTACTTTAGAAAATGTTAGAAATAAAACTAAAACATTTTGATCACTAAATATTGTTTTATTGTTACAATAATCACTTTTACTGGCCAACAAGTAAAACTACCCTGTAAGTTTTTTTTACTAAGTCCAGATAACATGAAATTTGTTAAGACAGACAAGTAAAAATGAATTCTAAGCAAATAAATGAACACATTTTACATCACTGACATGTTAAAATTCAAATTCGGGAAAATTAAATTTTGTCAAATTTGATTCAGAACTTTTACTATATGGCAGTGAATGCTGCACAATTTCCTCACAGACGAAGAGGAGACTTGAGGTGACAGATATATGGGTCTATAGATGAAGAGGAGACTTGAGGTGACAGATATATATATATGGGTCTATAGACGAATTCTGAGAATACCATAGAGGCTGCACATAAATGAGGAGCTTTTAAGGAAAGTGTGAGAAAAAAAAAAGTACATTTGTGCTTAAGATTAGAAAAAAAACAAGTGAAATTTCTTAAATATTTGAGAAAAGAGGGCTTGGAAAACTTGATACTCAAAGTACATATTAAAGGCTAGAAGTTTAGAGAGAAATGTGAGTAACATACTTAATTAGCTTATGCAAGTGGATGGCAGAAGTTGAAATATAGTTTTGAACAAATATTGTTTTTGAGCTTCAAAGAATAGTAAATTGTGGTTAGCCATGGGCACTCATGTCATGAAGGGATAAGGTCTATAGAAGAATTATTTCCATTCTTTGATCTTTATTTAATTCTGAAGTTGAAAATATTTAGAATTTTGTTTGTTTCTGTTTGTCAAGTTCTTTAATTGCATCTGCATCTTAAGTTTTTAAATGATCTCATCTGCATTTCATGTTTTGTTGCAGAATAACAGCATGTCAACTTTTTTTGTTTGCAATTTTCTTTGTTTCTTTAATTTTCTGCTTTTCTTTTTGTCTTTTTAGACTCTTATTGGATGGTAACCCCTGTTTCATTTGAATTTGTTCTGCAACAATGTAACTAGGTAAGTTTTTATCAGTTCTCATGAAAGTCAATATTTTGTTTTTAGAAGCATTCATTTACTTAAGGAGACTGTCAGGAAAAGTTGCAGGAGATTCCAAAGTCATCTAGAGACTGTGGTTGAAGCCAGCAGCAATTTTTATTGCATAAATTTATCTCTTTAGTATTTCAAGGTACTTTTGTGTAATTTTAGTAAATATATCTGTTAAAATGAGATATCAGTGTTCTTTTCATTTTTGTGTAATTTAGACGACAATTTACCCATTGCACCCTGTAATTATCATCGGAAAGAGGGCTTAGAAAATTTGACATTCACAGAAAAGACAGAAGATACAATGCATAACCTACCTAGTGAGCTAGAGTAAATGGATGGTGGAACAAGATTTAGGAGAAATAACGAAAAGACAAAATTTATTAAAACTCTCAAAGGACAGGAAATTGTAGAGAGCTATGATCAACATTTTGAAGAAATACAATACATAAAAGAGGAACAAGCTTATGTAAATGGATGGCAGAAAAGGGATTGGGAGAACTAACAAAAAGACTCAATTAAAACCAACTAAGGACAGGAAGTTGTGGAGAGCCATTATCACCAACATCCTGAAGGGACACCACACATAGAACAATATTTTTCTAATTTCAGAGTTGGTCTTATCTTTCAGCAAAATGAAATTCTTCTTATTCACTATACTGGTTTCTGTTTGTTTGCATGTTGAGCACATTTTTTCAAGTTAGTCTGCATATTTATATGCATTCATATTTTTGGTTTAATTCAAAATCAGTTGTGGCATATCAGGCTATTGCTGTTCTGCTAAATGCTTATTCTTTCCAGAAACTTAAGACATTTTTGGTTGATGTTTCAACTGATCTTTTTGATACAACATTCATTTTTCTTCACCAGTGATGATAGAATATGAAAATAGTTTCATGCTTTTAATCTGATTAATACAAATCTTTTACATCTTATATCTGATATTTTTTCTTGATTCAATTGTAGTCTGCTCAACATTTCGACTCGTTGGGTATTTCTTCCACTCCATCAAGTTTGTGTTCAATTTCCTTATTCTTCTATGGTGTTTGGCAAAATGCTGTTAAGTCCAGCACAATGGTCCTCTCCTCTTCACTCATGAATGAGAATGCATCATGTGATGTCCTATGACACATTTGACCTGCGTCTAATACCATGAAATAACATTGGACGCCATCAATCTCAATAGATTGTCGGATGATGATCCCAGTGACTCTTTCCAATCCAAATGGATATGCACTAATTTTGAGTCATTTTCACCCACCACCACTTTCTACGTGTCATGCCTCAGCTCAGATCCTGACATAAATGCTGCCTCAATGTCTTATATTATGATATTATCATATTTCTGGATTTCATTGGCAGGTGCAGTAGAAGGTGAACTATCATTTTATTGTGGTTTGGCCATAACTGTATGCCATTTTGTGTTTAGAACACTGCTTTCTTTTGACACTTCTGTGATACCTTTGTTATTCCATTTCCCAATGGAATGTATACACCTTGGAAATATATCAAAATTCTCTACTCATCCACAAAATCTATGAAAACCTTGCTGTAAAATTCAGTATTGGTGGACCTCTTTCAAAAAATATAATCTCCAATTGATATTTGCAGACTCCTGCTGAAATAAGTACAAATTAAGTAATATGCAAAATCACAATGTGTGTCAAGTTTATATCAGGTGTTGATTATTTGTAGTTTTTTTTTTCTGCTAATGCACTGCTGTTGGATTGGTTTATGTGCTACATATTTCTTGATGACTGAATTAATAACTGTCCATGATATGGAAGGAAAAACTCGCTCTATTTTTTTACTCCATGATGTCCATTATGCTGACGAATCTTTATTATGTAATTGGGGTTAAGCTTCTCTTCAACAGTCATTTACAGGCTCGATTTCTTTATTCACTACACTGAACCTTCTCTGTGGCATCTCAGTTTTTCTATCTGCTTAGTTTTACTAAAATTTCATTCATATGATGTCAACAGAATCATAGTACTCTTTTATTAGTGAATAAAAACATTACTGACCTTAGTCTTCAACTTTCCTTTACCGGTCAGGGTGGCAATTATCTGATATTATTGAGAAAAGGAATCATTCCTCAAATACAACACCTTTGCTGGCCATTGAAGAGCCAGGTTAATTCTTTTCAATATGGATATATGCTGGTTGCATCCAATGATGAACTTATTCATTTCCAATATGATGCCAGTTAGAAAACAGCTTTTGATAATGTACATATTCATTTCTTTTTATTATATGTTATGGTTTAGGAGATTATCATCTGGATTTTTATTACATATTTACATTTTGCCTCAGAAGAAGACTGGCACTGATGTCTTCCCCTTAACTGCATTTCCAAAACAATCTCAATGTGACATAATTACAATAATAATGTTATATCGTTTTTGATCTTCATTTACAACTGCTTATTGAAGCAAACAATTTCTTGACATGACTAAGTGTAGAGTAATTGGCCTTTGTTAAGTGTAACTGACAAAATTCTCAACAACTGGAATTAAGAAAGTTCTCAAAAAATAAATAAAAAATAAAAAAACAATGGAAACAAATAGGATAAAATAATACTAAGCAAACTATACACACACACACACACACACACACACACATGTCAAAATTAGAGAAAGCAACAGTAAAAAGATAAAAAGTTCACAAAGAATTGTGTTCACATGAAAAAGGGATACAGTTAAGTGGTTAGAGCATTTTGACTTCAAGAAAGAACAAAAATGTTGGGGATGAGATCAAGAATTGTTTATTTTCATTGGCCAGGAAGAAATCCCAGCATGTATGTGTAGGACAGGTCTATAAATTTGGGGACGTTCTTAGCATTTATTCCTTGAGATATTAGCACCAACACTGAGACTGGTATGTGTAACACATCACTCAATAAATTTTGGACCTAATTAATAACGCAACAACTTCTAGGCAAAATTCAACTTTAAAGTCTCCTTCTACTCATTCCAACACTTCTCTAACAATTCGATGCCTTTTTTTGTAGAATGATTTGTCTTTGGCCTCAAAATATGCCTCAGTTTTTGATATCACTTCTTCATTGGAGCCAACTCTCTTTCCCTGGAGTATTCTTTTAAAGTCTGCAAACAACCAGTAGTTGCTGGAGGCCAGATATGGAGAATAGGGTGGATGCGGAAGCAATTCGATGTGCAATTCATCTAGTTTTGTGATTGACTTGTGACATGGTGCGTTGTCTTAGTGAAAGATCACATTTTCTTCATTTGTGGCTGTTTATTGGTGATTTCTTCCTTCAAATGCACCAATAAGGCGATATAATATTTGCTATTGATGTTTCTTACTTTTTCAAGGTAATCAATGAATAAAATACCTTGCTTATCCTAAAATATGGAAGCCAAAACCTTGCCTGCTGATGTTTGCATCTTTTGTCACTTTGGACAGCTTTTACCTGCTGCTTTCCACTCAGCTGACTGCCAATTTGACTCTGGAGTGAAGTGGTGGATCCATATTGTCACATATACAAAAACTCCCTGTTGCATTGAAACAGTTGCAAACAACGCTCTGAATCATCGACATGTTGTTGTTAGCAAATGTGGCACACACTTTGAATATAGCTTTCTCATTGACAAATGTTCATGCAAAATGGTGAATACACTGCCTTCTGATATGTTCAACTCCTCTGCTATCTCACGCAACTTCAATTTACGAACAGCCAAAACAAGTTTGTGAATTTTTTGGGGTGTTTTCCAGGACAACTGCCGATTTTGGATGACCTGAGTGTTAAGCATCATTTGTGTCTGTCTGACTGTGTTTAAGGTCAGGATAACACCTCTTAACCATTGTTTCTGATAGAGCAGAGTCTGAATAACACTTATCAAGCCATTACTTTGCTTGAACAGTATTTTTTTCCATCAGAAATGAAATTCAGATTTTCCCATTGTTTTTAAAAATTTGCAACAGTAGCTTCATTTAAATAACTAATTTGTAAACTAATGATTCGA
This sequence comes from Ascarosepion bandense, assembly GCA_037127315.1. Taxonomy (NCBI): domain Eukaryota; kingdom Metazoa; phylum Mollusca; class Cephalopoda; order Sepiida; family Sepiidae; genus Ascarosepion; species Ascarosepion bandense. The sequence continues at coordinate 111,911 of JBBBDQ010001333.1, forward strand.
TTGGGCCTAAATTTTGTCATGTGCCATTTGAAAGTTAGTACTATATAAAAATCATATTGACTTTTTATTAGTGGCTTCATCAGTATGTCAGGCCTGGGACTTATTGAGTGATGTGTTAGCTGCTGTGGCTACACCCAATATTTTTTATTCCTCAATTTTTCCATGGTTCAAGCTAGCATTTGGTCAACATTCACAGAAGGCATTTGTGAAGAGGTGCAAAAAAGCTGCTTCAAATCTAATAAGTTCATAAATGCACATGCCAAGCCATTATCAGATGTTTTGCCAAAAATAGAGATCTGTCTAGGCACAGCCATCTTGATAGGAATTGTTTTTCACTTTACTAACATCAATCTTTTGTGGAATTTTACTGAAAGTTTTATGAATGGCATTTTTCACTTGAATGTTGACATGGTAATGATTTGTGGTTTGATCAACACTCACCAATTGCTTGTTATATTATTGTCTTGTCTTGCATGACAACAAAATAATATAATCAATTATACAGTAATGACCTGACCTAGGATGACTCCAGGTGGTTTAAAAAAATTGCTGAAAATTGCCTTTTTCAAAATCTCTGCAGAAAGTTACTATCATAAGTCCATTAGGATTAACTTTGTTGATGTTATGTTTTCCTTATACATTTGGTCAGGAAAGATGGTTGATACCTAAGTGAACATTGAAATTCTCATGACAGTTTGAATTTGATGACAAATTCTAAAACTTGGAACAGATTTTTTCTTCAATATCAGCAAACAAATTCTTTGTAGGTGCCTAAACTCAGAAGGGGTACATGTTCATTCCTTCCCATTGGTAAACAAAATGACATGAGCCTGTTATTAGCACTACCTGATAAGGATTCCAGTTTTTTTTACAAGATCACTCCAGATAGTGTAGCCTATACCTGACTTACTCTTTTTGCTTTCAGTTCGGGCAATCAAATTGAAAGTGTAACCTCTTATCAACCTCATCTAGCTGTCCCTGGTTTGCAAGCCTCTTCTCAAAAGAATTACACTGTTTTTTTTTTTTTCTTTTTCAAAACTTTTGCCATTAATAGTGCTTTGCACTCAGTACTTCTCTTATCTGGCAGGCTTCTTATATCCCACTTAGTTTTCTCTTGTTTATCTGCATTGTATAGATGCCCATTCATATGCATGTAATGATAAGGACATTGTCAAATAATCAATCTTTACTTCACCTTTCCTAGACCTCTCTAGTTTGAGAAAGTAGTGTTGTCCTTAAAAAAAAAAAGAATGTTACCTTCAACCACCTATGGGCAAAATTCAGATTAGTTGATTTCATTAATTTCCTTCACCTGTTACTGTCATTATCTTTTCATTGTCATAGAATATTATGGATTTGCAAATATTCAAGATCTTTCTGCACAAACCTGTTCACAAAATAACCTGCACTAATGATTTGTTTATAGTGTTCAATTGCTAGCACTGCACTAAGAATATTCACTCTATCAAAATAGCATTAACTGTACAGGTGTGCAGTGAGCTAAGTGTCAGGTGCTAAAGTGATCACAGGTGAAATTGAGTATGACAGGTTCTTACTGCAACCGCCATGCATACACTAAAATGTATTTAACTAGTCTGTGCATGAGAGTGAACAAGATTTTTATTGGTGCTGAGTTTTTCATCTCACTTGAGGGATTCTGGCTCATAACTACCTATGATCTACCTGAATCAAACTTTTTTGTCTCATATACGACACCAGACACATCACCACATGATATATATAATTTGGGCAGCAGTCTTTCTTTTAAGTATATTTTGTTAAAAATGACAGACAAGGAAGATTTTATTAGGAATATAAAATAGAAAGATGCTCATATGATTTCCAGTGATAGCTTTTAAAGAAGGTTCCTTTTCAAAAACACAACATAAATTGTTACAGGAAAAACATGAGTGGTAATGGGGGGAAATAACATCATCAGAAATATAACACCCTTGAGAATGGCCAGCAAAGTGGCTGAAAGTGATCAGAAAATTTTATCATTATGGCACATTTTTACATTCCTTAGCTCCAGCAAAAAGAAACCTGTAAGAATGCTGGAAAAGTTAAATAAAAAAATTAATAAAATTTTCCTAAAAAGAATCTACTCTGATGGGTGAAATAAAGGGTTCAGTTTGAAATTCGGATCACTTGAAGAAGGCAGAAGCAAACAATGGCTGAAACATTGTGAACATGACAAAAAGATAAGGAGAACAGTTCAAACAATGTAAATAGTGTAAATATTTCTACTGTTCTAAAATATCTAAAAGGATAATGAAACATATTAGTGTTATAGTGGAACATCCTGTCATCCCTCGAGAATAGAATGCTCTACTTTATAAGAGATGGTAACAAACGGTACGACAATGAAAAAAGTCTTAGCAAATTCACTATTCGATAGTCTATTCCGCTCCAACCTGTGGCTTGCCTATATGTGTATTATTGTTAATTGTACCTAAGTACAATAAATCTGTATTTCTTATTCCTGGTGTGGAGTTCCATTCTTCAACTGATCTTTTTATACTGTATTCCTTTTCGGGATATATCACTTTGGCGACGAGGATGACTGTCACCTGATACCATTTTGGCGAACTAGGAAATTTACTACCAGATATCAATTGGCAACAGAAAAATCAAATTCATACGGAAATTTCAGTTGTGGAATAAGGATTTGGACTCCTAAAGAAATACAACCGTATTAGATGAGGAGAATTTAAGTAAGAACCTTCAACAGTGACAACCATATATAAAAAAAATAAATAAATTAAGGTAAGAAGTAGTTTTTTGTACCCCCTCATAAAAAAAAACAAAAAAAAACAAAGAACCTACATTCTTTTCTTGCCAAAGTTTTAACTTATTGGTCAACTGTATGGTTGAATTTTTATTTTTCCATATGCATATTTTGGTGTATAGAACATGAAAAGGTCTTAGGTGAAGGCATTCACTATTCGATACTTGATTCCACTCCAACCCGTGGCTTGCCTATATGTGTATTATTGTTAATTGTACCTTAGTACAATAAATCTGTATTTCTTATTCCTGGTGTGGAGTTCCATTCTTCAACTGATCATTTTATACTGTATTCCTTTTCAGGATATATCAGTAAAATTTTAAACACTGCTACAGTACAATTTAACTTTGTTTTTAAAGTGGCTCTGCTAAAAATGGACTTGTCTAGAGATCACATGGCATAACAATGAATTTAGAAAAGGAACTAAACTGGAATATTTATGATGTCTATATGGTGGATTCTTTTAAAAGAATGAAATTTTTGAATACACATTGAAAGTTTTAGAAAATGTTACTTCAGCTTAAGTGATAAGCTATGAACTGGTTGTCCTGTTAAGTTTCATGATAACCTACTTTTGCTTGAACCTAATAGAAATTGAAGAATGAGTTCTGAGATCAAATTAATCACTGGCTTTGCAGATGTGAACAGGTTAAAGCACAAGTTGAAAATGGGCTTTCTTCCAAGTAAAGATTTAGTTGTTACTGGTCAGTCAACATCTATTCTTTGCAGTGAAAGAATTTAAACACTGTTTTGATAGATAAGGAGATTGTGGTATTTCATCATGATTATATATTACTTTAAATATTAAAGATTACATCTGAAAAGACTGAAAACCACCTCGTTTTTAAAATACTTTTACATTAATCCATTTCTACAGATATTGTTCCATATGATTACTCTGTTCCACAGTTTATAGATATCTCTTGATGTACTAGTTCTTGAAATGTCTTAAAATATGGAAATTATCATCCCAATATTCTTTTCTACTAAACAAAGAAACTTCTCTAGAAACAACCCCCCTTGGCCCATAAGCACAAAACATATACCCTCTGTTTTAAAAATATTCTACCTATTCAACTTAAAATTTTACTTTTCAATTATATGTTTAAGTATTAGTTTAAATTATTACTTAAAGAAATACTGTATATATTATTAGTAAAGGAAATGATGCATATTTTATTACTGGTTGAATTATGAGATGGACAGACATACACGGCTCTTATAGATATGAAATTGTGACTGATGGATGGACAGACTCTTATTATAGTATAGATTACTTAGTGCAGTTTTTATAAATTCTCAGACTTGATATTGAGTAATTCTTAAAAGAAATTTTCTTTTACCCTAAAAATAATTTTTTACTGTATAATTAGCAACTAATATTTAAATATAAAATATTGTTTAAAATAAAGTAAAAATATCAGTCTTCAAAAAATTTCATGTGTATATGTGCTAAACAAGAGTCAAGCAGAAGTAACAAAAGTGACAAAGAAAATGAATGTACATGAAGGAAAATAGATTTTATAATATTTGAAGAAATTGACTTTTAGGGAGATGGAGGGATCACATATTTCAATTGATGAATAGCATTTAAAAAAGCATGTACAATCTTACAGGTTTTGTTTTAAATATTGTTATACAAGTTCATTATTTAATATTTTAAAAATTTATTTTTGCAAAATATAAACATTGGCTGACCAAGATAACTTCATAGAATATGACTGAATGAGGGTTGTTTTTCAATATTGTCCCCTTTGTGGTTCACATGTTCGTCCATTAGTGTTGCGGTACTTGAATGATGTTTTTCAATAAGTGTTTCTTGTTGAAATTTTCATCGTGTTGGTTAATAAGTCATCAACAGCAGATATGACAACATGATCACTGTGATACTAGTCCCTAGTTTTTTTTTTTTTTTTAAAGCTCTCATTTGTTGGGAATCAGATGATAGCCAAATCAAGAGAATAAGGAAGGTGATCAACCAGTTCAAAGCCACTGTCATACACAGCAACTACTGATGCCAGGGACTTGTGTGCTGAAACATTGAAACAAGGTTCCTTTCATCAGTTTTTCTGGACATTTGATCTTAATAGTCATTCATTACTGTCTCAGAAAGTTGGTATAGTACTCTCCATTGATGTTGTGGCTCGTTTGAAGACAATAAACACAATGACTTTAGCTTCCAAAAAACTGGGGCCATCATCTTCCCTGCAGATAAAACAATCTTGGTCTTCTTTGGAGCAGATGTAGATGTGTGTTTCCACTATATGAATTGTCTCTGGTTCAAAGTGATGAAACTAACACTTTTCCTGGGTTCAAGGAAACCAGCGTTCAAGGAAACCAGCTAGATCTGTTTCAAACAATGTCAGATTTTCCTGTGATATGATCAGACTGGTTTGCAATTAATCAGGTGTCAGAAGATATACCACCCACCAAACACAAAAACATTCCTCATGCCATGTTCATTGTGTAGAATAGTCTCAACTCTCCCACAGTATATACTAGTAGCATTGGTTATTTGATTTATAGTCAATTGCATGTCATGTGATCAAAGTTGTCTTTTGTGGTGGTAATTGCAGAATGTCCAAACCTTGGATCATCTTCAAGACTTTCCTTTCTCCTCATAAATTTAGCTGAAGATGTCTTCAAGTTTTGTATTCAAAAAATGTATTGCTGGTTATAATTTTTCCTTAAAAAATCAATTATGGCAGTAATTTTCTTTTTCCTTCAAAAATGTATATCTTTCTATAAAAGTTTATTTTTATACTTTCATAGTGTTTTGATCCCATTTTGGGGGTTAACTATTTGCCCATAGCTGAGACCCTAACAGGTGCTAACACTCTGGGTCAGGGTGGACCTGGGAACAACATCAATTAAGAGGTGGTTCCATGTTCCTCACAACCTCCCCAATCAGAGGCCTTGATGCTGGATGCAGTTTACTGTCATGCCCAGGACTCTTATTCCTTAATGTAGCAACCATGCCAGCATGAATGTCATTGGGGATTAAACTCTTTCTCTGCAGGTATTTGATAATATCATTATGCCAAATTTTGTCCATTTTCAAGAAAAATTGCTACTAGTTACTTTGAAGTCTTCATTGAACAGTCAGATGTGAGTTTACCTGGATAGAAAAAATACAGTTATTAAAAAGAATTGAAATTAAAGCATGAGGGTATCACAGTTCTAGCATCACTCCTTCATAGTCAGCTCAGGAACTTTTCAGCCTATACTCGTAAATTATGATCTAGATAAATTAAAATGAAGTCTCACTTATATATTTCTAATTGTTATTATTTTCTGTAGGCATATGTAATTATAATCTCTCTCTCTCTCTCTCTCACACACACATTTATATTCATGTATGTTTTCTTAAATAATATAGACATATTATGTCTGTTTATAATAGTCCTTTCTAGTTATCTTGACATAAAGTTGAAATTCATCAAGGATAGTGCCATATATTTTAGTTAACGCAAGTATTTTCAATCTCCTCTGAGATCATCGTCGGGTGAATGTGCAAAGACAAACTTAATGTAACTATAATTGTTATGATGGTGATTTTTGTAAACACACACAAACATGTTCTGTTTTAATTATTTTCAAATTAACTGTTATGGTTATGATGCTTTGTAAACAACTGGTTGCTTCATAATGCAAATAAGGTAGCCAGAGATGGTTGAACAAAGATATTCTACCTAAATATATTTACAAAATCCATTATGAAATATTTTTAAATTATTTGTTTAAACATTTTTAATGAATGCATGTATCTGAGTAGACGCTCTGTTTTTATATAATTAAACAGTATATTTATTTACATCTACGGGTCTGAATAATTGAGAAATCTTGTCAGGAAAATGTGTGTCCCCCAGCAGGATTCTAATCTGCGTCTTCTAAGGGAAACCATCATTAGATCTGATGTATCTTAACCTCTCGACCAGGTAGGACCTATGATCAAACAAAGCGGAAATAGTTCTTTTAAATACACATACCCTACCTCTTTTTTTTTTTTAAATATTCATAGTTTTGCTTTCATATCTTAATTTAAACAAAGACAATTACAAAATTTTACAAAATCCATTACAAAATGGATTAAATCCAACATTTTTAGTTTGTTTAAACATTATTTTTAATGGATATTCATATTTGAGTCTATTACGTTAACGCTAATATCCTTGAGAAAGGTATGAATCCATCTTCCCCTAAACCCTATAAGGGTTAAACAACAGTTACTCTGGTCTCTTTTCAAGACTACTCTGAATTCAGAACAATGAAGAAAACTGTGGGAAAACCACTATTTTCCCAAAAAGTCAGGGCAATTCACAGATAATGAACAAATTAAATTTCTGGAGAGTTATGATTGCCTTCGTCCTAATAAGACATAACATTAAAAATATAAGAAGACGACATCCTTATAATCAGGGGAAGCCTATTAAAAAACAAAAAACAAATAAAATCAACCATCATTCAATTAATTTCAATAAAACAAAGTTTGGTCACTGAAGCTTTGTTGGATGGAAATCAGAATTAAATCTGAGCTTTCTTGCTACTTTTATTATTAAGAGAACTGATCTAAAAATGCTTTTCATTTTTGATTGACTTTATTGTTGCTATCCAAAGTAAATTTTTCTTACTGTTTAGTAATATTCTTACATAATAACACTCACCTTTTCTGAGCCTCTTCCACTTGCAACCTCTTTTTACCAGCCTTTGTTGGATACTTAACTGTAAGCTGCCCAGTAAATATCTATTGACCCTTGTTAAACCTGTAAATGGAGGTTAAAAAACAAAAAAAACAAATAAAAGCCTAGCCAAAAAAATGAATTATTTTCTTGAAGGATGATGAGCTAATAGATTTTTCTGATGTTAGCTGTCTTCATTGGTTTGTGTGAAAAAAGATAATGTGCCCTTCCCCAGTATTTCATGCTTTTGTTGGCTTGGTTTCAGTGTTGTTAAAAGCTTTGCAGAAATCCCAGGATGTTTGTGAAGTTTCCCAGTAATTTATGACACAACTTGTGACAAAAGCACAATGTGGTAGTCTGCTTTTCATTACTGTTTGTATTTTATTGGTATCAGTGAAAACTTCAAACAGGATTTTGGTTAAAATGGATATGTGCCTATTTTTCCCCTTGTCTCATATTGCAAATATATCTTAAAATTTCTTACAATATTAATTTTTCTTTTTGAAACAAAAATAATAAAATCATACTAATTTTACTGAATAAAAATGCCAGTCAATTTTAAAGTGATTGCATGACTAAAGAAAAAAATTAAACTACAGAAAAGTTATAAATAAGGTTCAATTTTATTTTTGATTTATGTCAGTCTGTGAAACAAAATGAAGATTGGAAGCTACTGAACATCATTCCAAAACACTATAAAAAGCTGCATTTGTTTTAGTTTTTTTTTTTTTTTAAATCTTTTACAAATTTTATCAAATTTAAATAAAGAATGTTTGCAATGTTGATAGGGAAAACATGTGCTGTAAACAATAGATACTGCCAATACATTCTGACCTCAATTGATTTTGCATCATAAAACAAATCTGAAGGAATTCCTTTAAAAGGCATCATGTCACTGGTTCTCATAAGACAGCAAAAAAATTATGAATGAATAAATGCTTTCAAAATGTTTTTCTTTCTATGTATACCCAAGAAATTGGGTATTTTAAAATTCTGTTTATTAAAAATTCAATTTGGTAGGTATTCCTCGCACATATTAACTTGAAAAATGTAAAAACACAATTTTCATAAAAAGCGCAACAGTCTGATTATATTAACCAAAGATTTTGGTGTTTCTTTTTGGTGATTTTTATTTAACAAAAAATAAGAGTAAATTGAATTTAGTTCAAATTTCATTTTAGAAAAAAGATATCAGTTAAAAATATTGAAGATGTATAAAGAAAAGAATGAAATAGTAGAAACAATGATTTTTTTTTCTTTTTATAAAATATGTAAATGCATAGACACATAATTCTGATGTCAGAGGATAGATTTTGAGAATTAAAAAAAAAAAACAAATGTTAAATGTGTGTTGACTTTATAGTTAAAAAATGTTTAAAGATACAATGGATCCTGATTATTGTCTGAAAATATCTTTAATTAAAGCAAAAATAATTTGGTCAATAACATTTTCTGAAACTTTGGTTGTGTGACGTTACTGATTGCTTGTAACTTGTATATTTTTCTGTCAGTTTCCCTATTTTATATCTTGTAAACTTAATGCTTGAATATGAAATATTGAAATCTTAAACTCAACATTTTTTTTTTTTTTTTCATAACAATGCTTTTAAATATCGAAACACTTGGTCTGCATTTTATCCAGGACCTTTATCTGTCATTGATAAACATTACTTTGGGATGACTGGTTTTGTTTTTATAGGGACAATGCTGGGATGATACAAAAATTTTAATTAAAATCATTTATTTAAGCATCTAATTTCTTAGAATTAAAAAAAAAAAAACATTCTTGTCATTAATAGTGTGAGGTTTTTAATTAATGGATTATGCAAAAAAAAACAAAAAAAAAAACTTGCACATTTTTTTTAAACTGGTGAAGGAAAGTTGAATGAAAATAATTGTAAGTGAAATTTCTTTTCTTTTTATAAATTTTTTTTCATCTGTGAATAGTAGGAATGCACTAATGTTCTTTATATAGAAAAATGAAAGCTTAGAGCAAAATCCTTGAAGTCTGATAAAAGTTTCTCTGACAAAAAAATCCCTCTCCATTATAATAAAGACTATTGTGTATTTATTTATGTGTATGTAAGTGTGTGTGTGTATATATATATATATAATTTCTCTCTTGCCATGCTCATGGAGAAAGAGAGACAATAGTGACTTAGTGAGACAGCATCAGCTCAGTTCATTCTCTTTACTACCAGTTATGAAAGCTTTTGCCACACATTCACTCTTATTTTATTTTTTTTACAATAATTGTCATCGAGTAGTGAAGAATGAATAATATATACACACAATTTCATTTCTATCACGCTCAGATGTTTTGGATGATTTTCTTTTTTTTTTTTCTTTTCTGAAGTTTTAACGTAAAGTACTCAATAGTAGGTACATCAATATGCTGTCATCATATTTGACAGCACAAGCCCACTTAATAATGTTAATAATGTTTTATATAAAGTTATTGAAGGGGATTTAACCAAAATATTTAAATAAAAATAGTTATGATTTATGAAAATACAGTAAAATTAAGCTTATTTTTGTGCTGATTCTTTTTAAAACCAATACTTTTTAATTTATGTTCTAACTACTTTATTGGTGTTGTAATTATGCTACAAACAACTATTAATGATAACAAAGTTTTAAAAAGTTTGATTTCAGAGCAGTTTAAAATTTGGGGGTAATATTTTTGGTGGACAGTTCTGGGATGATAGTGAAAAGAGTCTGTAATGCTGATTTTTATCCATTTAATCTTTGTTATTAGGATGCTAAATATAGATCACTTGAAAAATCTTTAATTTTTCATTTAGTTCTAGCTTGTTCCATCTTAGCCATTTCACAATCTACAAAACAGTCTCTGCGCACCCAGTGGTGGTTCCACTTTGCTTGGGATGAAACGATTATTAAAAAACAAAAAAAAAACTAGTCACTTATTCATAATATTAATTTTTGTATTCAAATGATTTTCCTATTGTAACAAATTCAGGATTATTTCAAAAGGAATTTCTTTTTAGAATTATGTTTATAGTTTCCATGTATAACGGAATTTATCTCTAATGCTCTTATCAAGTAGATAAAGATGTTGGTTAGACCAGAGAGTTGTGAGTTTAATACCTGGTAACAGCAGTGGTAAATAAAAACTTAGAGTTCAGTTAAAGGGAGATAACTAAGACATCTGGAAGTTGTATGACTCATGGAACAAGAACAATCTGTCTCAGTTATTAAAACGAAGGTTCATTTCTAAATTCCAATCACTTGAAGAAGGTTGGAGTACACAATACCTGAAATATTGTAAATATGATAATAAAAATTAGGACATTAGTCCAAACAGTGTAAATAATATAAATTCAAAGAGGTTTGTGGTATTTATTGGTCTCTGCAGTTAATAACAGAGAAAATAATTTACAAAATATCATTATTCTGTAAATAACTTTCTCTGCAGCCTCCTGGGGTAGCAGACAAAACTACAATCATACCAAGTGATTCCGCTGCAGTTTTAGTAGTAAGTGAATTTTTCTTAGGAATGATTTGCTAGCTTGACACTCAAGATGGATCAACTTAGAAGAGCTGAATAGCTCCAATTGCCTTAAGGGGATAAATGGTTTCATGCCTTTTTCTAACAGTATTAGTGTAAAGTGAAAGCAAACAGTTTCAAAGTTTAAATTCCATTCTCCAGGCCTTTAACTGTTAGGCCACCCCATACCTTCTTATTTGATAGTATTCACAAAAAATGTTTGTCTATTGCCTTTCTATAAAATAACATTTTCTACTGTTAATGTCCCCTACTTGTTTTATAGATTTGTTGAAAGTTTACTCTGCTTTAGAAGAAATTGTATTTGTTTCATAAAAGTTGTCTCTTTGCTGTTCAGTGAATCTATAGGATGTATAACTCCTTTTCTTATAAAAGGGACCTGCCTCAAGTGAGGGTTATCCGTTAATCTGCATGATTTACTTATTTCTCTAAAATGAGCATACAATTATAAATTAGATATTTTAATGTTGGTAGTTTCTTTCTTCTGTTTCATTCTTCACTCCCCCTCCTTTTCTTTCCCTCCCTCCCTTTCCCACCCCACACAGACATTTCTTTCTAGTAACTGTCACATTAAAATATGATCTTGGCCAAAAGCTACCTAAGAGCACCTGGCATAAAACTACCTGTACATTACTTGACTATCAATGAAAATTTGCGTTGATTTATATGAAGAAATAATGTGTTGCACACTTTGGTATTATATGCATTATCTTAGACAAAGTGAAGTTTCTGACCACCTATCGTGTGCTCTGTGAATACTTGAATCACAGTAAGTTTATCTTGAAATTTATTTGTCAAACAATGTTTGCCTGGCCACGTAAGTGCCAACCAACAGCCGGTCTGTAATTGATCTCTTTGCATCCGGTGCATGACTGCCTTGAGTGAATAAGCTAAGAGTTTTTGTGTCAATCAAAATGCAAGCAGTGAAAAGGAAGTTTAATGTTTTCTTTTGTCAGCTGAAATGATTAAAGTAAATGAAAAGAATCCTTATATTGACTGTCGTGTCTAGCACAGCTCGTAGGTAACATTCTATACTGTCTTTTTCTGAGACATATTCATTTTGCAGGTTCTTTTAACGACTATATTTAGAAGAATTTCACTGATTTCAAAGTAATTTTCAATTTTCTACCACACTCAACCAAGCAAAAAATACAGAACATATTTAATATTCAAACGTTTTTTTCCTCATCTTGATTATTATTATTATTATTATCATAGTTGTTGTTACAGACACAATGTTTTGTCAATTGTCCACTGTTTAACTGACCTGGGATATCTGTGCTATTTTGTTTTTGTTATCCCAGTTCTTGTTCATTCCTACTGAACCAGTGCATATATTTCTTTACCTGATCTAGAGATTGGACAAACAAACTAAGTTATGCCTATGAAAACATCTATAATATAGATGCAAACAATTGTTCAAATAGATTAAAGTATATTCACAATTCTGCATCAAAAAGAAAAATGCGTTCTCACAAAATACAGTCTGGAGTGCAATAGACATTTTCATATATTCTCCATATGAGTAAATAATTTTTGCCTCTTATTTTAGAAGATTCAAGGATTTATTTGCCACAGATTGTATAAATTGGTCAGACTCTAAGAAAGTTCGCCTTCTTTGAAAACTGGGCACCACAGGTCATACTGAATTTGTGAACTATATTTTACCCTATAAAATAATTTTTGGTTTGTCTGATAAACTGTTTAGAGCTTTTTGTTTGATTTGGTCAAGAGTTACAGGGAGTTTCCTTACTATGTTGAATAATGTGGTTTTAAATTCACCTTCTGTTTGAAGAAAAGCAATCACAGTATCTTCAAGAGGTTTTCTGTGTTATGGGATTAATCTGGACAGTCTGTTGGCATGACAGTTTTTAAGTTATAATTTAAAAGAATTGTTCCCAATCTCCACAGTTTATTTGCTGTGTGCACAGGCAGATCTTTTCTAGAACCAAAGATGGTCAGTAACAGTTTATGGTCCATCTGCAAAGTATCTACCATGAATATACCAGTGAAACTTTGTTACTGCGAAAATAATCCCTAACGACTTAATTTGTAGGTAATTCTTTTCTGCAGGAAGAAGTATTCTTGATGCATGAGATATTGGTTTGTGAGACTGATCTGGTATCTTGCACATAATACTTGCGCCAATGCTGTACTAGCTGGTATCACTGGCAACTCCAGGTTTGGGTTATAATAGGTGAGAAACAAGTTAAACGTCAAAACTTCCTTTATTTTGATGAATGCTTCTTGACATTCAGGTGTCTACTCCCAATCCTTGTCTTTTCTCAAAAGTTTGTTTAATGGAACTCGTAAGTTGGGCATATTCGATATAAACACCTGATAGCCAATGCTAAAAAATTTTGCAAGGTAGGGACATTTTCAGGAGCTGTCATGTCCTTGATTGTTGTAGCCCATTCTGAATCTGGTCTTATGCCATCTCTATGAATAATGCGTCCCAAGTATTTAATCCTTTGCATAAAAAAAAGTCGCATTCGGATTCTTTCAGTTTGAACCTGTGCTCCTGAATTCTTTATGAATATGTTCCTTATGCTGTTCTACATTTTGATTGATCATTAATATGTCGTCCAAATATGCAACTACGAAGTCAAGGTTGCTCAACATTGTCCATCACTTGTTGGAAAATTGCCAGCCCAACCTTTATTCTGAACGGTAGATGTTCAAACTTGTACAACCCACCATGTGTGTTGATACAGAGCAACTTTGAACATTCTTCCTCCATGGGTGTTTGAAGATATGTGAAACTGAGTTCGATTTTAAAAAAAAAATTTCTCTCCACCTAGTTTCGCAAAAATTTCTTCCAGTCTAGATAAAGAATAATAGCCTTTGAGTGCCACATTAAGCCTTGTCAAGAAATCAGCACAAGCCTGAATCACATTTGGCTACTGGAGTAGATAGATCTATCGCCCGGTTCACACTCCACCCATGTCTATTGAACAGGTTAAGAGGCTCATCCCTTGTTCCCTGTTTAGGATGTGGTTTCCGGCTTTCTCTTTTCCAATTTTTTCACTATTATGTAGCCCCCCTGCACATCAGTGGTGTTACCGCCTTGCTCGGGGTGATACGATTAAAAAAAAAATTCTTCACATAGACGGTCAGTAAAGCCCATCAACTACACAATTTTCAACAAGACACTGGTTCTTTCTAGTCAGTGAAGTTCTTCATTTATTTGAAGGCGAAACTGGGGATGAAAAGAAAGGAAAGACAGGATTTCATTCAGATGATAATCAGGTTAAATGAAAATATTAAAATCTTGCTTTTTTATTTTTTTTTAATTTCATTTTCTTTTATATTTTTTTATTTTGATATTGTTGCTTCAGTTTTTGCAACTCTCCTTTTCACGTAAACTAATCTTTTTCTCTACTTCTGTTATCTTCTTTTCCCTCTACTTTTTTTTTTCGTAATGTTAATCCTGTACAAGGCACGAGAGCCACCTAATGTAGAGGGTTACATTAGAGAATAGTTTATATGCATAGGAGAGTAAGATAACAGTTGTCTCTAGACTTGAATAGTTTAAGATTGTAATTATCAGAGATACATCCTCTTTGAAGTTTGTTTTACAGGGCAGTAGATCATGAGAAGAAGTTATTTGAGTGGAACTTATTTCTCACCTATGGAACATAGAGGGAATGTGGGTGGTTTGCTACTATGTAAGTGGCACGGCTAGACCTAGTCTTGAAGGTCAGCAGGGAAAACAGTTTGTCTGAGCACTTTCCATGGTAGCAACAGTGAGAGACCTGCCACATTCCTCCTGTGAGAGAGAGGTTGGAGTGTAGAAAGTAATTATTCTCCAACAAGAATGATTTTGAACACTGTCAAGACCAGAAAGTGAGGTCTGGCAGCTCTTGCCAAAATATGGCAACAGAAATCCATTTTCAACCTGATCTGGCTCTTATAAAGGAAAAGGAGTCAGATACTTACTGGAGGAGTACAGAGAGCCAATCATTTTACTAGTATCTTTCGTGATGTATCATGTACATGAGTTCCACTTGAGATTCGGTGTGAGTTTGAGACCCAATATCCTCTAAAGACATAAGGCCTCCTCCCAGGTAGACATCCATTCATTGTAACTAACAGTAGTTCAGGATCAACTCAGGGGTGAAGGAATGTAACCAGCTTGGTTTTAGAAGCTTTGAATGAAGCCAGTCAATTCTCCACTGAGAATTTAGTGTTAGATCAGAAGAGCAGTCAGCTGCCAATCTCTGATTGTCATGAGTTTTAGAGGTGCACCCATATGTTCTTAGCATATTCTTGGGTAAATCATGTGCATCAAGAAGAGTTGATCACCATATCCTTGGCTGTTAACTACTTACAGGGATTTATTCATTAGGAAGGATTTTATAACAGAGAAAACTCTTCCGGTGAATGGAGAGCTTGTGTAGCAAACCTTTGTGCCAAACCTTATTAAAGGGCTTAGATATCTAATGCTATGGTCCTTGTGTATTGCGTGTTGTCTAGAGCCTCACCATTTCTATGTGTAATGGTAGTTAGGATGCCAGCAGTGGATTGGGCTAATTGAAATCCTAACTTCTCATCACACAATAGGTTGTTCCCATCCAGGTGCAATGGCCTTATTGTTCATTAAAACCTCAAAGCTTACTGATGATACTGTTGTGACTAATGGATCTATACTGGAAGTGCGGGGGGGGGGCAGTTACCTGTGTTCTTGAAGGCCAGGCATATGGTTGCTATATTCCACATGCTTCAGAAAATTTCTCCTTCAAGCAGTGGTTAAATAACTTTGCTAGAATTGGAGATAATTCTGGGTTGACATTCTTAAGGATATCTACTGAAATTTTGTCTGGGTCCTGTGGGCTTTTTTTTTTTTTAGGTTGAGCCTTTTGCTAAGTCTAGAGACTTTTTATTACTGAAATTTTGTGGGTTGGGGATGGCCTTTGTCATCAAAAGTTGAGCTTAAAGTAAAAATCATTGGCTGATAAGGCAAATATTGCCTTATCAATCAAGGAGGATATAACATTGAGGTCATTTATAATAGTGAGCACAGCTGCTTTGCCTCTGTTTATAATTTGATAGGTGATCTTCTAGAATTTGCAAGATCTGATTTTTTTTCATTATTATTTCAGCCTTGGCCTAGACAGCTCATGCATAGCTGCACTTTGTATTTTCCAGAATTTTCTTATAGTTATTCTGAGTGGTTCTGAAAGAAGTAAGGACTAAACTACACCATTCCTTGCAATACATTTTGAAATAGTAGTTTTAGTGAGCTAGAGCTTCAGTGCATTCAGGGGTAAACCAGGGGTGACAGTTTATTTTTTGCTGGAACGTTTTTTGGTGGAGGTATAAAACCCTCCATTCAAGAAAGAATTCATTTAAAGATTAGAGCAGCAGTTTTGGGGCAGCATGTTTGAAGAAGGTTGAGAGAGGAACTTCTACTATATAGGACTGAAAGCTGTCTCAGTCTGCCTTCTCATAGTGAAAAAAACCATTGTATAAAATGCTAAATCAGTGGATGTCATTGATTTAGAGTCAATCTGGACACTGACTAGTGAATTGTCTGATGTGCTAATGTGGGTAAAATTTTGCTGAGCATCTCTCGGGGCAGGATGTTAGGAAAAGGTCAAATATGTTTGCCTACAGTCCCATCGCATCTGGGTCTAGGTTAGGTTTTTCATGATCTGGGTTTATATGCAATGGAGAAGTTTCTGCAATATCTGCCTTCCTCATTGGTTTTGTTAGAGTGGACTAACCACTCTTTGTGGTGAACATTGAAGTCCCCACATATGCAAAAGTTGGCAGAAGGAAATTTAGTGAGGATATTGTCAATTGTCTGTTATCTCCTGCTCTCTGCCCTTTTGGCATCTGCCGCTCTCTGCCCTTTTGGCATCTCCCACTCTCTCTGCCCTTTTGGCATCTCCCACTCTCTCTGCCCTTTTGGCATCTCCCACTCTCTGCCCTTTTGGCATCTCCCACTCTCTCTGCCCTTTTGGCATCTCCCACTCTCTCTACCTCTTTGGCATCTGCTGCTCTCCCTCTCTCTGCTTCAGTTACCTCATTTCAAATTTTATTTTTTCACATTCAATATTACATTCTTTATAGCATTAGAGAAACTATTTTCATGGAATAAAATTTGTTGCAAATCTCTTTTATTATATTTAATAAAAATTAAATTTGTTGCACATCTCTTTTTGATTAAAAAAGTGAGACAAATTTCTTAATTTTTAGAACTTTATAAGATTTACAATAGCTTTTTAGTTCTTGTGTATTATGAAAGTATTCAGTGAAAATTAAAAAAGCCTTGGTTAGCAACCAGTCTACCATAGAAAGTAATGACAACCTACCATGGGAAAATCTTCTGCCCAGTCAGTCATGTCTCTTTTGAGACATGATCATCTAAGCCTGTATCACATTTAACTGACTTGACTGTGTGATAATATACTTTCTCTTGAATTCCCAACTTTTGTCATCTACATTTCTGCCATAAGTGCAAGAAAAGGATTTAATTTCTGTGTTTTTCTTTCTGTAAATGATATTAAGTAGAAGACAGTTATTTCTAACCATTTTACAGTTTGGGATTCAGTCATTGTAAAGTTTTCATACATTCATTAAAATTTCTGTTAGCCTTACTGAGAAAATCCCTTTAACTTATTGTGTTTCTACAGTAGCACTGGACTCTAAAATTTTCACAAGTTTGTTTGTTTGCTTTTTTTTTAACCCTTGAATAATGAGATTCAGTTTTTAGTTCATGAGTATAATTTCTCTTAAAGAAGAAGACTTTTCTTAGAATTGCATGATATTTCTTTATTCTGCAGTTATGTTTTCTCACATTTTGAAAAAGAAAATTGACTTTTTATTTTTCTCGTTAACTTCATTGATTTATGCAAAGCTTTTAATGTGCCATCTGTGTTTTTCCCCTCAAATCAATATTCTTTTATACACCATTTCTTTTGCCATTATATAGAACCTGTTTGGGTAACACTCTGACTATTGTTTACCAAAACGAAAAAAAATGTCAACAAGGTCTTATATCTGGTTATTAACTATATTTCCTCTAGAATTTTTTAACATTAAAACAAAACTCTAGGTGCTTTAATTACTATTAAACCTTTGACTGTAGAGAATGGTAAACTTATCCTAGTAATTGAAAAAAAGATTTTAAAGTGAATTTTTGTGTAAATTCTTTTTCATATTCGTTTAAAATTAAACTTTGATGTTTCGGTTGCTGTTACAGCATTAAATTCATCAGTCCAATTTATCAAGCAGTTCTAATTCACCTCCCTTTGGTCAGTTTGCTTTTTGATCATTAATTCTCACCTGCAAGTTATTTTATCTAGTACGGGGTGCGATGGGTAAATTGTTGCCATCTTATATTTTTAATTTTGTACATTTCTGTTGTTTGTTTTGGACTTTGTTGACTGCATGGTACAGTAGGGTCAGTTGGGCACTCTGTGAGAAAAGGAGCACCATGACGCAATTTCCTTGACCAGAAATTTGGAAAAAGCATGCTGTTCTACTTGGCATTTGTGCTGGAAGTTTCAGTACAAATATTTCAGAGTGTTTGTTTGAATGTTAATCTGAGTACATTGCAGAGGATTCAGAAAGAATTGGATGAGTTTAATAGGGATTAAGAAGATATGGCAACTCAGAAAACTTATTCTGATTGTTCTGATAAGAACTCCCAAATTTGTTGGTTAAGGCCACAAACTACACACACAGACCTACATAAAGTGCCTTAAGGAGATATTGCTTTCCTGGGTCAAAAAGTTGGCTGTTGGAAGATGCTGGTAACAGGACTCTTCCCCATGACACAAAAGCAGGAGAACCCAGTCAAGGTTAACAAATAATTTCTGCAACCACATCACTCCTTAAATTTGGCCACCTTATGTCTGGGCTGCAGTTGAGCGAGAGACCACAAATTTCCTTGTAGCACCAAAGAAGTCAAGAATTATAGCAGCATTTACTGTTATAGCTCATTTTCTAGCAGTTATCTTATAAAGTCTTGCTTAGATACTTGCCATGATGATTGTTAGAAATACACTGAAGACAAACTCCAACTGAATTTTTGCCTCTAGTCTGGTTCATTTTTTTTTTTTACTGGGGGTGGGGTGTTATTTACTTTGCAACAGAGACTATCTGAAAGAGTTGTCAAAGATTCCAAATTCATCTGGAGACCATGGTTGAAGCTGATAAATTTACTCTTTAGTATTCAAGAGATTTATGTCTAATTTTGGCAAATATATCTGTTAAAATGAGATATCAGGGTTATTTTCATTTTTTCATGATTTTTATCACGGTTTATATATCACACTCTGATAATTAGAAAAATAGATATAACACAAACATTTCTTGATTGACATTTTGGTGGGTATGCAATTATTTGATTATTTCATGGCCCATGTAAATGATATACCAAAAATTGTTTTTGATCAACTGCCTCTTTTTATATTCATATGTGGAGGTATTGAATGACAATGTTAAAATTCTCAAATAGATACTTTAAGGTGTAGGGTTTAGTTCTTATGGTTTCTTATAAAATTCATACAATAAAATTTGTTTAAAAAATCCTCGGTGCATAGCAAACTAAGTGAGTTTTTTATTATTGGCAGGATTGGTTCAGTTCAGTAACTCCTTTAAACAGTTTAGTTATTTACAACCACTTTTTGCCTACATTATGATATCATTGAATGAATTAGGTTTGGAAGGAATGAAAACTCTAAATAAAAAGACAGAAAATCTGCACAATAGGTTGACTCTTATGATGGAATTCTTCAGTGTAATCATTCTGTGATAGCAACCAAGACAACCAGGAGGAGATATGGTGGTAGCTTGGTGTTAAATAACAAAAATTAGTTGTAAATTTTCTGTATAGGCTTGTCAACTATAAAATGAACATTAAAAATAATGATCCACCCAATTAAACAGTCACATTTTATTTTCTCTTCTGCTCTTCCTTCCGTACCTAGATTTCTCTCCAGCCATAATTTTCCTTACTGTAGTATTATCAAGGCAAGTGGTTATATCTGGACCAGCCATCAACATTTAGACTTAAGATAAGAATTTACAAGTATATATGATTAAGAGGAACTACATGACACTTTTTATTAGCTTCAGTGCTTTGAACACGTTGGTTAATTACATATTTCACTGATAAGGTTTAATTTATTCTTGCATTGTATTTAAGAGAATTTTTTTTTGACATTTTAATTATGAATCAAAACAAAATGAACCAAATCCAAACATAATATAGAAAATGATAATAGTGATGATCTCATTGAAAATTCACAAAAGAAAAGCAAAATTACAGATATTAAAGGTTAATATATTAAAACAAAAGTGTGCTTGTTTCTGTCTTGTGTTGGTTTTGAGTTTTGTGTGATTAAATATAAAGTTTAGTCCTTTGCTCTGGCACTTAATGAAGGGGATATGTAAATCCCAAATTACATAATAAAGGACTAAAACATGAGTTCATTCTCCATCTTTTTTCACAGTTCATTTAAAAAAAATTAGCACTTGAATTTTGTTCTTAAATTAGGATTAATTGAAAATGTCTTCATTATCTTAATTGTGTTGTTGTATACTTGGGACATTGGCATTTTGTCATGTCATGTCATCATTGTTCTGGTATTGTTTGTTTTTAATTGGCAAATGATTGATAGAAAAATTGCATCTAATTTCTTCCCATTGACCTTCAGCTTGTGGTATATCATTTTGTTTTTCATTTTTATGACTTGACTATTATAGCCTGCCATCTTGGTTGTTATAAATAAACATTGAAATTTCCATTTACAGGTTTGGGTTCTCCTGTCTGCTTATTCACTGGGGACTTTTTTTTTAATCTCAACAAAGACATGAAATATGTCTGTGCAGCCTGGTACCATCTCTTCCACCTAAATTTGCTCTGTGTTTTGACAGTAGAAAAAAATTACCAAACATTGTTTAAATTAAAAATATTTTGCATAGGAAAAAAGGAAATTTTTTAGGAAAGTTTGCTGCTTTCATTTTTTTTCTCCTCTTAAACAAAAGAACTTTGGGATTGGTTTTAATCTAAGTGGGTAGAAATGTTTTTGTGAGGCTGAACTAGGCATATGTAAATATTTCTTTAATGGTGATTCCTAGAAAAGCACCTTGTTATTCCTTGTGTCAATCTGTTATTAGATAAACATTCATATCATTTTGAATATTTCTGATCTTTAAAAACTTCTCTCTAAGGAAGAGGAAGTATCTGTTTATCAAATCAGTGGTTGGTGGGGATGGTAGGTACCAAGTTATCAAGACATTTTGTAGGATGGCAAATTCTTAACCTTGACTAAAAATTTACCAGGTGAAAAGGAATAAACTTTTTATTTTCTTCTGCTATCCAAACAAATGATGCTGTGCAGGACTAAATCAACTATGCTTGTTCTAAATCTACACTCAGAATTATTCTAATATATCAGGTTTTTCAAATACACTTATACAGCATATTTATGTTCAATGTAACTATTATTAATAGTGCATTAATACTCTATCTAGTATATTTAAGTACAAAGTACATGGTATCTTAGTAAATAGTACATTTATATTCAAGGAAAGTTTAGATGACAATTGGAAATAACCTAATAAATAATACACATTTTATTGATATCTTCAGAAATATTTAAGACACTTGCGCTTATACACTGAGCCAGTCTCTCATTGTAGAAACCAGCAGACATCACCCATCATGTCTGGGTTGAATCAACTTGATAATTTGATTTCCATCTTGGATATGTCTTGAATGAACCTCTGTGTTCATTACTTATGGCATCTAGATCTGTTGCTAAAAAAAAAACAAAAAAACAATTGAGATGAGAATGCATTTTAAGAAACATTCGCCATGTCATGTTCATTTCATCAGCATAGTTTTCTGCACAATACCAATGAATCCTATATTACTAATTCAAGTGAACTTAGTTTATTACTGATTTTGGTTTGAGCAAAAAAATGTCAGCTTTCTATTTTGAATCTTTTTTTCACTACCAAATAATAATTTTAGATATTGAGATCCACTACCAACATGTGATATTGATTTTAGGTTCTTCATGAAGCTGAATTTGGTATAAAGAGGTGGAAAGGAAGATCTTTTGTGGATCTATCAAGGCCATATACTGTACATTGTACTAACCACATATTCATGTTTTTAGGCCAACTTTTTATAGTATAATGATTACTATCATGGCATTTATCTCCTAAAAGCATATAGTTTTAGTTTATCCTAGCTGCAGTCCCAGGACAAATAGTATCATGCTTATGTCATCAAGAATATTCTATATATCAGTGTTTCTCAACCTTTTTAAGCAACAACACACCTAGGAACAAATGAAAATATCATGGCACCTTAGCAAAATTCTTAAAGGGTATACATGAAATAAAATTATATACTTTTAAAAAAATATATACATAAATATGAACTTAATTTATTTCAGTGTTTCTAAGTAACTATTTGTGCAACTTATTAAAGTTTAATACTATTTACATTATTCAAACTTTTGTCATGGTCCTCCAAGGACACATGACATAGTGAATATAGAAGTTGGTTAGTTCCAGTGAGTTGTGAGTTCAATACCAGGCTACAGCAATGGTGAACAAATAATTTAAAGAGTTAGGTTAAAGGGAGATAACTCATGACTAGAAGCTGCTTTGCACAAAGAATGATATACCACTTGCAATAAAGTGTTCGATTCAAAATTCCTAGCACCTGACGAAGGCTGGAGTGTACAATGGCCGAAATGTTCTAAAAAATGACAACAAAAATGAGAAAAGTCTGAATAATGTAAATAGTGTAAATACTACCTCATCTCAGAAGTATAGACAAATACTAAAGTTTAATACTTACTCATTTATTCAAATACTAATGCTGTACTATTACTACTTCTACACACACACACACACACACACACACACGTGTGTGTGTGTGTGTGTGAATATTTTCTTGCAC
Organism: Ascarosepion bandense; assembly: GCA_037127315.1. Taxonomy (NCBI): domain Eukaryota; kingdom Metazoa; phylum Mollusca; class Cephalopoda; order Sepiida; family Sepiidae; genus Ascarosepion; species Ascarosepion bandense. The sequence continues at coordinate 134,836 of JBBBDQ010001333.1, forward strand.
AGTAATTAAGAATCAATACCTTATATGGATAAATTAATCTGTTTCAAAATGAAATCCATTAAATCTTCTGTGCCTGCAACATAACCTATGAGTGTTGAAGGTTTTTTTGCTACTATCCACAATAATAATACAGTTATAAAGTTAACACTAATCAAGTCTATAAATCATTGTGAAATTTGTATGAATATATTGACAACAGGAGGGAAGCAACAATTATTTTCTTATTTCAAAAAGGCAACTAAATCTTCTTGACAAGAATTGCAAATGGAGATGTTCATGTTTTCCAGTAGAACATTCCATTGATGTCATTTAGATTCCAAACTTTTTGCCCTATCTTTTGCAAAGACAGATTTTTTTACTAAATTGTTCAAGGTTTATTCATTTAACAAGTATGGTTTTCTTTTTCTTAAATTTCACCACATGCTTTTCTAATCAGGAGCTTCATCATAAGATGTGCCAAGGTTTTCAAATAAATCATCCGTGTCTATCCAGTTTCTGAGCCAACTTACAATCTGCATACGTAATTTATTTTTCTGTGTAAAATCAAATAATTTGCCATACAAATGTAACACTTAAAGATCTGATTGGTTGGCTCACAATACCATTGGTAGGATGAAATGTATTTTTTCTGTTTTTTCCATGTAACTATTTATTCCTAGATAATAGACAGTGTAGTATACATAAGATGCCCACCTCTTCCTTTGGTCTTAAATGTTGCACCTGAAATAATATTTGAAGACTGTTTTAAATTTGTTGTTTTGTTCTACTGATCATGCAGAGGAAATTTCCTTAAGACACAAGTCTGTGTGGGTGATTCTCACCGCTTCTTCTATTCATGATTGAACACAATGAACAGATTTGAGACAGTCTGTGCAAGTCCTTGTTTTGTGTGATGGCAGGAAAAACAACGCTAACAGTTACCAAGCACAAAGTATGAACATATGCATGGTGTACTGTATTAAATATTTTACCTGAGAAAGTTTCAAGGTTTTCTTAGTTGAATTTCTGATGTTTTTAATTCTTGACTTAATGATTGAATAATCTCTTTAAAAGTTCAATGAATATAAAATACCTATAGAAATTCTTCAACTGCATTGTTGAATTTTGAAGCTTAGCATTCATTCATTCATCACTCTACCTTGTTGCATACTGTGCATCAACATCAAATATTATTCTCATATTTTTTTTTTGTTTTTTTTTTTTACTCTTCCATGCTGGCTCAAATGATGCTGGAAGAGAATACTTAGAGTTCTCCACAGTAGGTTGTCAGTTCTTTCTGAAATAAATGGATTGCTAACCAAAACTATAGAACCCTGTTCTGCTATTAATACTCTCTAGGTTTATTTTGAATTTGAAGTTTCCTTTTTCTAGACCAGTTGCCACTTAAGGCTATAGAACCCAGTGTGTCCTGCTATTTACCCATAGCTGGGAGGAGAAGAGGTAGATGAATACCTTTCCCAAGATTATTAGCATGTAAGTAAATGTAATGAATTTAAATGGGATTCAAACTCGGCTCTCATTCCTCAATCTGAGCCGCTATCCGTTACTCCACTGTGCCTCCTGAGCTTAACAAACTTTAATAAAATATATAACAATCATAAATATGAATGCAGTTCATTATTTAAAGAAGTAAGAATGAAAATATTTGAAATTTATTTTACTGAATCAGATGTTAAACACAAGTGCTATTATCCTTTCTGTCCTTTCTTTCTTTTACTTACTGAAACCAAACAGCATCTCTGATTTTTCCATCTTTCCTCACAATCAAAAGAGAATAGTTTATTATTTTTGAGGTATTGGTAGAGTTTAATGTATATGCTGACTACGAAAGTAGCAGAATCTATAATATAATATTATATATATTAATTATTATTCCATTAATAATTACAGCAACCTTAAAAAGATAAAATGTTCAAAATTTGATACTATAGTTGAAAAATATTTCCAATAAAAGAATATAAGACAAGGTCTCCTTAATCATGTATATGTGAACAATACAAAATCTAGATGCTCTAGAGTTTGGATTCACAAGATTTTGTTGGAAAAAATATGGTAATGAATAGTGGACAATCTCGTCAAAAATAAAGGAGAAACTCAAAACAACTGAAATGTTCTACAGAAGGATGCTGAGGATACCATGGACTGAAAATGTAAGCAACAACAAGTTTTTGGAGAGGATGGAAAGGAAAAAACTTTCACTTAATATCAAGAAGAGACAGTTGAAGTTTCTGGTATGTGTAATGAGGAACGAGGGCTTGGAGAATCTAATACTCACAGGATGAATAGAGGGAAATAGAGAAAGGGGAAAGCAATGCGTGACATTCTTGATGGGCTTGAGCAAGTGGGTAGCAGAGCAATGTTTGAGAGAAATACTAAGAGAAAAATTGTTAAGAGCGACAAGAGATAGAAGTGGGGGTCCATGATCACCTACGTCCTGAAAGGACATGGCACATAAAGAAGTTTGTGAATGCAAAGGTTGAAGGTGCACAATCTGGCAGTGAATAAGGCCAGTAGGTTCAAACCTCGGTCAGGATGACTTGTGACTTTATGCTAGCAGAACCATTGATGGTGTCCAAAACGGTTTCTTTCACCTATTTTCACTCCTCAACCGGTGATATAGTTTTCATGCAATTCCCAGTTGTGTCACATGCTGGCATTGTCCCAGATGCCGATATTAAGTAATCCCTGACAAGTTAACCAGAGTGGGGATCCTAACTTGGGTCTTGTGGTTGGAACCACTCAGCAACATAATAGTAGTATTAGTAATAGTAGTATTAATTTAAAATTAATAAATTAAATTTAGTATTAGTAATAGTAGTATTAATACTACATAATGCCAAAGATACTATTTGTCTATTAATAATTACTAACAAAACCATGGAAACTCTTTGTATGTTTATTTGTGAAGTGAATATAAAGTAATTCAATTACTTTAAAAATAAAGGAAAATATTTCTACCTTTTATTTAACAGTGGTATCTTTATCGAATTTTCATTTGATTTAAAAAATACTTGAATTTTCAAGATCTTCACAAAATGTTCTTAAGATATTCATTTGTTCAACTTTATTTTAATAAAATAATATTCAATGTGTTTACTGGGGAAAAAGTTGTCCATTGCTAAATAGAGGTTGTTAGATAACATTTTTTAATTTTAATGTTATTAATTCATTATTCTTATGCCATTCAAGAATAAATAAATGTTTGTTAAAATTTTATTTTTCCTAGGAAGTGATTCAGTGTGTTTTAAATAAAATTATTTTTGATATTTGAATATTTTGTAATGTAAATTTAGTACCCATGAAACTTGAGTAAAAAAGATGTAGATCAGATTTTGACTGTGTTTATTTTTTTTCTAATGTTTTAAGAATAACGTTTTAAAAGTTTTCCATTTCTTTTTTTTTTTTTTTTTAAATCATATCACCCCGAGCAAGGCGATAATGCCACTGATGTGCAGGGGGCTACATAGGAGTGAAAAGATTAGAAAAGAGAAAACCGGACACCGCATTCTAAACAGGAAACAAAGGATGAGCCTCTTCACCTGTTCAATAGATGTGGGCGGAGTGTGAACCGGGCGATAGTTTAGTCTATCTACTCCAATGGAAAAAAAAAAGTGAGAAGATTGAAAAAGAGAAAACCGGAAACCGCATCCTAAACAGGAAACAAGGGATGAGCCTCTTCACCTGTTCATAACTGAGTAGTGAGTTCGATCCTCACTGGGTGCACCTTACTTTCGGCCGTGTGTCACGTCTAAGCTACGCTTAGAAAATCACCTTCCTTCAGGTTTGGGGGTTGGGCGCAGGGCTAACAAGCCTGTCCCGTAAAAATAGTTTGTTACGGAAACAGCAAAAACGCTGCCCTACACACCATTGAGTGTAAAGGAAAAGTTCATTCATTCATTTCATTCAAAATACAGGTTAATGAGCCCAAATTCTGTATTTGTTGGATTATTGTTATTTTTGCCATTACTATTCTTACAAGGAGTGTACGTTTTTTGTATTTTTCTCTTACATGAAATTTGATTAATTAACAAAATAGCTAGTATCATTTACAAAAGAAATTTTCTATATTCCAGTATCAAAAAATATTTTTCAGTTTCTCAAAGTCATTTAAAAGGCTGCACTCAATGTCTATAAGAATTGTTAAACACATTCAGTTTCTGCTTCTTTATTGTTTCATTGAATGTGAAAATCTTTCATATTTTAATTTTCCTTTGTCAATGACTTATCACAGTGTTTCTCAATCTTTTAAGCAACAGCACACTTAGGAGCAAAACTTTTAAAGGGTATACATTTAAACATTATGAAATAAAACTATAGATTTAAAAAATACAGATACCAAATATGAACTTACTTTATTTCAATGTTATATAGCTTATTTAGTATGCAACCTGTGCTTGGTGTGTGTTGTTTTTTTTTTTTCATGATGTCTTCTATGTTTGGTTGATAAGTGATAAACAGACCCTCATTTTCTTTTTCTTCAGTTGAGTGTAGTTTTTCTAGCTTTCATTTTTTTATGTTACTTAGAGTTGAGAAACCTAGTTCATACAAGTAGAAAATTGCAATAAAACTGATAAAGCCTTTTTCCTTTTGTATGAAAAACCAAAATGCATGAATGGGTTCTGTTGAATGTCTAAAATAACATAATCAAAGAATAGTGAGCATTATTTGAAAAACAAAAAAAGTTTAATACTTATTTAAATACTAACTCTGTACCATTTACTACTTCCCCCTACATACATGTATGCTGTGACAATACTCAAGATGATCATGCAGCATACTAGTGTACTGCAGCACAGTAGTTAAGAATCAGTTTAGATTTGATTCTTTTATTACAAAAGTGGGTGGGGAGGTATGATGAAAATCCCAATTCTGATGCTTTGCTATTTGGTCAGATTTTGAACAGTGCTTCAGGTTGAATACTTTTCAACACTTTTTCTATATTATTTTTCATACAGACAACTATTCAGGTAGCTTTAAAAGCTTTTATCATATATGATGTACATCAGGAAATACCAAAAGTCTGAATCAAGTTCAATGTTAATAAAAAACTTCTGTTCTAAGAGGAGTTGATCTGTGGTAACCTCAATATATGGTTGGGCTCACTCAAAGAGATACTGAAGTAGGTTTTGCACTTTGTGTTACATCAGAGCATTAAAAGAGGCATGTTTGATCTGATGCCTACTATGTGCAAAATTGGGCTTAAAACCGTGAATAAGAGATTGATGCAGTTGAGCTTAGAATCCATTCATGAGGGAGAGGGTATGACAGGGAGTTATATAAGCATCCCATTTGAGAAGGAAAAGAAAGTCTATCACATCCTTACAAGACATGAATTGACTAAGTTCAGAAGGGAATAAACAATAATTTTACATATAAGAGATTTAGTCTTGTATTCTCATCAGGTGTTACAACAATAATAACATTAGAAAAATAGCTTATTTTGTTAACCTGAAAAGAGGGTGGCGATCAGCTGTAGTTCACATTTACTTGTGTCTATCTGCTTATCTTTGTAGGTAAAAATGTCTGTATTAAATTGTATAATAGCTATTTTCTGGCAATTTAAAAATGTATATATTGTATCCAAAAAGCAAATATATTGTTGCATTTTTCTAATATTCAGATTTATAAGTTGTTTTTAAATTCATATTTAATGTTGGTTTTTTAGAAAATAGCCAGGTTGTTGATCTTATTCATTTTTCAGAAACTTCAAATATGAAACTGACGACCTTAAAAAATTCAAAAAGAAGTTTCTATTATTTGCAATAAACACTCTTTTTATATCACTAGATATGCACATTTCCATAGATATGCACATTTCCATAGATATTTTTCCAGAAGAAGTTTTCATTTCTAGCATGAAAATATCAGAAACAATTATGACTATAATTGATCACAAATCTGCATTGTTTGAGAAAGTGATTTTTAGATAATAAAACAAAGTAATTTTTATTTAATTTTCAGTTAAATAGTTTAATATTAAATAAATGTTATGAAAACTAACATGAGTAGGGTTTTTTGTCTATTCATGTCACCATTTCTTAATTGTTGCAAACCTAATTAAAATAATAATTTATTCATACTTAACATCTCACATTCAAAATGTATCATCATAAACATTTCCCTCAGGAAAGAATGGCTGGATAGATAACATTCCTCATAATGTATTTATTCTCCTTTTATTATTTCTCCATTTAGATTTACAGCTCTCAAGGTTTTCATCTCATGGCCACATTGAGCTGACCCTGTGAGAAGGAACCACTTTTTAGCGAGATGTTGTTTTCATAGTTTGTTTATATTTGCTCCAAAGCAGATTTGAGATGGGAGCTGTCTCTATGAAAACAGTTTTTCACACAGCGTAATATGAATATGTGGGATCCTTACTGATTTGCTTGTGTATGGAATCATGACTATTCTTGCATCAATCATCTGGTTCAAGAAGTTCATGACTGTATAATGACTTCCATTACAGTGTCCCCTTGCATGTTTTTTTTGTACCAGTTTAATGGATGACATTTTTGGTAAATCAATATTGTTTTTTAATTTCTCTAAATATATATGGCACTGTCAAAGTGTTGTTGCATCTGTACACCTAATTCTCATCCTTCAGGCCATTTGTCAGACAAAATATGGCTCAACTACAGAACCATTTATCCTCATTGTGTTCAAAAACATTGTTTTCTTTCATTGGTATGACTGCAGACAACTTCCAGCTAATCTGACAGGTGATATATTGATCATCAACTCTAATTTTATAAGCTCTTACTTCTGGCCCCTAATAGATCTTCCTTTCTCCAATCTCTATCAATTTACTGGCAGCATTTGCTTTTCCTGTGTCACCTCTAATTAAAACTGTAATAGTTTTTGTCAACTTCATGTATTTGATTTACTCCTACAACCTGGTGATAAAACCAGACATTGACAATTTTATTTTCCAGGCAAGATTTGTCACTTGTCACCCACAAAAACTATGATGATTTCTCCATAATGTTTATAATTCTTCTTGTCTTGGTATCTCTGATTATCTCTTTACCATCTTGAGATCTCAAATCTTATCTGTGGCCATGAGACAACACTTTAATCAGTGGCACCTTGTTTTGGAATGTTGCATGTTAAAATTCAAAGGCACCTTGCGGTGATATAAATAAGTGTGGCCATTAGTGAGGTTTGCAACTGTCTCACTTGTGACTGTGATCTGTGTTACAATATGTTTTCCAACCACAGTTACAAGAAAAAAAAATTCCTTGTTTTACCTTTAATAATGGCAGTTATCTAAGTTCATTTATAACTGATTCCATGACTGCATTGTAGATGAACGTCCGTTTCTTATTGGCTCTCTTTCACTACTTCTGAATCTCTTACGGAACTTTGCTTCATAGAATGTGTATCAGGATGTGGAATATTCAAACAGATTGAAATGTGGTTCTACAGAAGGATGCTGCAGATATCAGGGATTGAGCATATGATCAATGATGAGGTTTTGGAAAGGATAGAAATGAAAAAAATTAATACTGAGCATCAGGAAGAGACAGCTAAAGTTCCTGGAACATGCAATGAGGAAGGAGGACTTGGAGAACCTGCTACTAAAAGGCCAGATAGAGGGAACAAGAGACAGGGGAAAGCAGTGGATAACATATTTGATCAGGTGAATGACAGAACAAGGTTTGTGTGGTGTAACAGGAGAAAGCGTGCTAAGAGCTGCCAGTGATAGAGAGACATAGAAAGCCATTATCGCCTACGTCCTAAAAGGACAGGGCACATATATGAAGTTGTTCAATTTACTGGATGTGAAGGAGACTTGTTAACTATCTGATCATTAGAATATTCACAACTACCCTTATGAATGATATCCTAAACTGAAAAAAGTGGCACCCCAGAGATATATGGACAAGAAATATTCAGTATAAGCAGTACTCTACCTTGGGTGAATGACAGCAGCTCTAACAAACTGGGGAAAGAAGCGTGCAAGAGGATAATGACGTTCAGAAAACAGTCTCAGTCTACCTATCCTATGTGAAGGGATTATCAAAAAGAATACAAAAGATCTGTGCTTGATATAACATCAGGAAAGCCTTCAAAAGTGGTTCAACACTTTGCAGATATCTCTTCCAAGAACAGAACATGACTAAGACTGTATGTGTACCATCCCATGCAGCCACAGAAATAAATATAAAAGAGGAATGAGCCACCCCCTTAACATAAGGCTGCAAGAACACCACAAAAAGAAATAATATGAGGGAAATAGAAAATTCAGGCACAGCGGACCACATGTAAAGGGAAAAAGGAGATCACCATCTCCTGTGGGATAAAGTTGAAATAGTGGAGAACACCACTGGAAAATATGGAAACTTAAGAAATTAGCACATGTGCTAGGATACAGAAGTTGGCCAAGCATAGAAATGAAGACAATATTGGAACCAGTAATACAAAGTGCTGGAGAATATGAGCCCTGGTTAAAAATGATTACAGAGACATTTGGTTTATAAATCCCAAAAATTCATACATTGATGTCCTCCAGGTTACATGGCCCAGTGGATAAAAGCATTGGTTGACTCTTAATCCAAAGGGTTATGGGTTCAATGCACTGGCTACAGCAGAGGTGAACAAAAAAAACTTCAAGAGTTGTTAAAAGGAGATAACTGATGTAGAAACATCTGGAAGAGGCATATCTTATGGAACTTCTAATCATCCAAAGAAAATCAAAGCATACAATGGCGACCGAAACATTATAAATATGGCAACAAAGATGAAGACAACAGTTCAAACAATGTAAATAGTGTAAATTATTCCTTTTTTTCTTGACAATCTGGTTTTAGTCGGGTAGATAGATTGAATTGGTGAAGAATCTTAATTTTACTTAGTTACCTCCATTAAAAATAATGAAAGAAAGAACACTTTATTTTAATGACATGATTGAAGATAAAAATTTAATACTTAATTTAAACTACATGTTAAATAACTCCATCCCAATAGGGTTTAAAACTGCCCAGATGTGCCCCTAACCTTTTCTGCAAATGTGATTCAAATTGGACCAGAAATGTCCTGGTGAATGGACAGTCAGTAAATTCTAGTTAAAAGTACCAGTAATTTTATTAAAATCTTTTTGTTGATGTTGGGTAGATTTTTTTTAAAAATCTGTGTGTGTTTTTTTTTTGTTTTTTTTTTGTTTTTTTTTTTACAGCTTTTCAGTGCACTTACTGCTTCTATAAATTGAACACCTTTCCTGTTACTTTCTTTTTTCTGATTGTGTCTTCCTTCAACCTTCATAATCATGGTACAAAAATTTGAATATTAAAATTTACTTTTTATTCAATTTTTTTTTTTAATATCCTGGGCATAATGATAATATACATCTGGCAGCTAGGCCTCTTATCAGAAAGCTCTTGTGAATATCTCCTGTCTAGGGGGTAACTCATTTTGTTCCTATTTGGTGCTTAGTTATTGTTTGCCCCTGCCTCTACTTTGTCCTAGGCATGACAATAAACTACATCTGGTATCAATTCAAGAAGTTTTGAGGAGTGTTTAACCAACTCTTAATTGCTGTTGTTTCCAGGTTCACCCTGACCCAGGGTGGTTCCACCTATCAGGGTCCCAGGTTTGGGCAAATAATGAACCCCCAAGCTGGAGTCAAAACATGAAAATATAAAAATACATTACAAAAGATTACCAGCAATATTGTGTTCTGGGTATAATGATAAACTACTTCTGGCAGCAAGGCTTTGAGAAGTGTGGAACCACCTCTTAATTACTGTTGTTCCTAGGTTCACCCTGACCTGGTGTAGTACATGCTGTTAGAGTTTCAGTTACCCCCCCCCCCCCCAAAAAAAAAACTCTGGTCAAAATACTATGAAAATAGATTTTTATAATAAAAATAACAGCAATACACTTTTGGGAGAAAAAATATTGCCAACAATACATTGTTGAAGAAAGAAAATATTACCAGCAATAAATTGAAAAAAATTGATCTTGATCTATTGCCCATGTTTAGGGATATCTTGTCTTGTTCTTATTTACTACTAGTGTTCAGTTTGTAATAATAAAAATATAACCAGCAATATATTTGACTCTCAACAGAAACCTTCTTTACAAAAATACATCAATGCAATCTGATCTACAAATTGATTTCTTATAAAGAATACATATTCCATTCATATGAACCTATACCTAAAATTCAGCATTGAATAATCTATTGAAATTGATATGTCCTAAAACAAAATAAGCTTAAACCAGCAATACATTTGAAAAAAAAATGACCAAAGCTTACAAGAAAATAATATCTCCAAATTAGATGAACCATAAGAAGTTGATATGTCATTAACCAAACCCTGTTTCTACTGAGTCTAAGTTCATACAACCTATGGCGATTGTTCATGAATTTGGTAACTGTAAGTTTAATCCCTATCCAGAAACAAGGCAAGCACTAAATGAACTGTAGTAAATAAGAACAAAACTAGACATGGGCAATGGATCAAGACTAATCTATTTTTTTTTTAGATTAAATAAAGGGTTTGAAATTCCCTGAAGATTGACAAGCAACTGAAGAAGGCTGGAGAACACATCAGCCAAAACACTGTGATAACAACAACAACAAAGATGAGGATATTAGTCCAACTGTAAATAACAAAAATTCCTCATCTCAGAAATTCAGACAAATTTTAATTCCTGTACTAAAGTACTTAGCTGGTGAAGCTGAAAGCATATGCATGAAAAAAGTATTTGTCAATTCTAGCAGCTATTCTAGTTTTTATATGGAATTAAAAAAAAAAACAATTCCATAAATAATTAGCCTAATTAGAGGGCATGAAATTTTGGTTGATTTTTTTTCAATGAAAAGAAGAGGACTGATACCCATGGTGTTTCAGAATAGAATAAATGTGCATAACACTCTTACTTAGAGCAAGAATACAAACTTTAGATACAAGAGGTGCTGCTTGTAGTTAGAAAGTCTTAGAAATACAAAAGATTAATTTTGTTCTGAAGTCAATATCAACGGATAATAAAAGATTACCAAGTAAAAATGAAAAGTTTTCTAAAATCTGTCAAGGTTATTTTTTCTCCTTTTGTCTTTGTAATTTAAAGAGAGTTTGACTTATTTTCATGTTTATCAGAATCAAATTTATACTTTTTTTTTCCAATCTTGATGGAAAGTGCAACACTGAAATCCAAAAGCGTATTGGCATGACCAAGGATGCATTATAAAAACGGAATAGAATATTGAGAGGCAGGAAAATTTTGTTGAAAACAAAGAAAAGAGTACTTGACTGTCGTCTAATGCTGGACAATCTCGTCAAAGATAAAGGAGAGACTTAAAGTAACCAAAATGTGGTTCTACGGAAGAAATGCTGAGGATATCATGGACCAAACATGTAAGCAACAACAAAGTTTTGGAGAAAGTAGAAATGAAATGGGAACTTAGCATCAGAAAGAGACTGCTACAGTTTCTGGAACACATTGAGGAAAGAGCGCTTGGAGAATCTGATATTCATAGGGCAGCTAGAGGTAAAGAGAGATGGGGCAAAACCATGATCTACTTGATGGGCTTGAACAAGTGGATGGCAGACCAGTGGTTAGAGAAATAACAGGGCAACATATATTAGGAGCAACAAGTGGCAGGAAAAGGTAGAGGGCCATGATCACCCAACTCCAGAAAGGACAAAGCACATAAAAGATGAAAAGATTAAAGTGCTTTCTACCTGTCCATCTAAGCTACATACTGTACATGGAGACTGAAACTTGGGGAATAAGACAGCTGGATTTTATCTAGTTTTCAGCTAGCAATCTGATCTGCCATAATTAACCACCTGTTGTCAACTGTCATTAATGATGCTTGATATCTTGGTGATTTCTGACCAGTTGAAAAATAAAATGCTAGAGAAAAAATATGACAAATATCTGCAAGTGAAAAAAAGAAATTACTCTATTTGTCAGTTACAGAATACTGAAAGTGACATTTAGTGTGGTTGTATTTAATTTTGTTTTACAGTATTGAAGCTCAAAATCTCAAGGCTATGAATCTGGAATTGGGGAAACTGTTTCTGATGGTAAAAATTGAACAGGTGAAGAGGCTCATCCCTTGTTCCCTGTTTAGGATGTGGTTTCCGGCTTTCTCTTTTCCAATCTTTTCACTCTTATGTAGCCCCCTGCACACCAGTGGCCTTACCGCCTTGCCCGGAGTGATATGATTAAAAAAAAAAAAAAGGATGTGCTGAAAAGTTATCAGCTTGTTCAAAAAACCCTTTAAAAAGGAACCTAATATTTGGTAATTATGGAAGTTGGTTAGGCTTATAATTTTTCAGTACTCTCTAATATAAACAACTCATATTTGTGTTATTATAGTGGACAAGAGATATCACCTGAGCATCAAAATTCAAGAAGAGATTACTTAAATTTTATAATGTTGATTTTGATCCTTTCTTCTTAGTTATCAATAATTAGAAATAGGGAAGTAAAAAAACCTTTGCCTTACCAAAATAGCTTCTCTGTTGCATTTATTTAAAAAATATCACTTTATCCATTGGTAGGCAGATGCTCTTTTCAACATAATCATATATACAGCCAGGTTAAAATTTTTAAAATGTTTTTTTATCCTGTTTGTGTCCAATCACAAAAAGAGATTTCTTTTAAAACAAACGTGGAACCAGGAAGAATCTAATCATCCAATAAATTCCTGCTAGAAAAAAAATGTTGAATATTTTTGTGTGATTCTGTTCAACTTGGGACATCAATCATATTCCACGCTTCAAGTCTAACATGCAACTTGATTTGATTGTTCCTTGTATGCCATTTTATCTCTTCATCTTTTTTGCTCTCTTTTCTCCATGTATACCATTAAGCAATGTCATTTCTCTAAAAATGAATATGACAAGTAGTGCACTTTTCATGGGATTTTCTAATTCTGTTCCTACAACCTTATCGAAAAATATCCTCTTGAACATCCTTAAATCTCTGAAATATGTGCATCTTTAATAAATATAGAATGTATTCCTTCTCCTTTTTCTCTGGACAATCATCTTAAGCAACTAGGGATGGAGAAGAGAAAAAAAAAATTTACATCATTACAGCCATATTTAAAACACCATCTTATATGCATGTATCTAATATTACAGAAGGCCTGTGCTGGGCATTTTTGACCCCTTGATTTATGTATTGTTACATATACACATATAGATAGGAAGAAGACACATAGGTAGAGAAAAGACAATGTCCCCATTTCCACCCTAAATTAAGTAATAATAGTAGTAATCGTTAACTGACCATTGGTATGCAAGGGAAGTGAAAATTGTGTTTGCCTGTGGGTGAAAAAAAAAAAGGACCCTTTTTGTGGAAGCTGACCCATGTGATGAGAAAGAAAAGGCACAAAAGAGCAGAAATGAAGTTGAATGAATTGGATGTGCCGACCGATCGATTGATCGACCTTGTTAAAAGTTAAGAATTTGAATCCCAAATTCACTAACTTTAAGTGAGAATATCAAATCATCTCTAACGAAAATATTGACTTTTTACATGAAGTTTGAAGACTATTCTATTCAAGTAGAAATATTGTTTCATTATTTCTTTCTGAAATATACAAGAATATAGTTTTCTTCCTAGTATTCATAAGTGAGGATTATGAACATTCTTTTGTCAATTAAGGCAAATACCTTTAACAACTTTGTACAGTTTAATCTCCTTCCTAAACACATGTATGAATTTTTATATATATATTGCGTACACCACATGCACACATGATATTCTCCCTCCCTGCTGGCAAATATTGTTTGTTAGAATTTAGAAATATATTAAAATCCATTTCTGTTATTTAAACCACTGGTTGCTCATTCTTTTGCCATTGGTAATATTTTATTTATCTCCTTGGACATTTCTCTACCAGTCTTCAATTTCAAATACAATTAACAGAACCTGAGCCAATCTGGAATACAATTTTATTTTAAATATTACAAACCAGAAATTTGGCCAGGATCCTAATAAAATTGGGATTTGCTCCTTTGCATGTACATAAAAAAATTCTGGGCTCATCCGGGATTTGTAACAAAATTGGGGGCTGGTCCAGTGTTCATAACAGTATGAATAAAAATGAAAATGAGATTGGCCTATTTTAATTTTGGGATTTGGTTAGCATTAAGGTAGGGATGAAAAAAATTGTACAAAAGAAAAATGTAGTCAACAAGAAGTGGCAAAGAAAGAGCGACTGAGGTTCCTGTGATGTTTTCTAGCTTTTAGGTTTTGGCATAATTTTTGACTACTAGTTAAGAGAAAGAGAAAACAGCAGGTGTCTGATTTGGCAAAAACAAAAAAAGGAACATTTCTGTTTTTGAAGTCTTTCTCACTGGTGTCTGGTGGGCACATGTGTGTATACAATTAATATCTTGCATGTTCACAATTGATGTAACAAACTTGCTATTCAGGTATGCTTCTGTATATTACTGAAATATTCATATGTCCATTTGATAAATATGTGTGCATGTCTGTTGTAGTTCTATGTGTGTTTTATATGTAGGTATATTTATTGAGGATATGCGCTGTGGTGCAGTGGATATTGACTCTGAAAGAGAAATCAGAGAACCGACTTTGTATTCCAGTTGAATTCATCACATTCACTTAGGTGCAAATACCCTTGGGAATAGTATTAATCCTTCTCTTTTCCCTCTAGCTTGGGGGTAAGTAGCAAGGTGGATTAGGTTTTATAGTCTTGGTTGGCAACCAGTCTACAACAAAAAGTAATGGTGACCTACGGCAGCAAATCTTAACATTTGTTTGTAAAAAATAACTTAAGTACAAATGTGAACATTTGAGAAGATTTATGGATGTTTTATAAAATAAGTCTAGATTTTTTTTTTCTTATTTTTTTCTATTTTGAGCAGCTGGATTTTTTTATTTATGTTTAAAGACATTTCTAAATTTTACTGTATATAAATCCCAAAGTCCTGGCAATTCCTGCAATGGCAAGTGCCAAGCAGTATCAGCCACTGTTCCTCCCTTGAACAACATTGGTGACAAAGAGTGGGAGCATGCTGCATAATCATCTGACCATTTTCCATGAACAAAAAACAAAATTAAAAAAATTCTTCTGAATGTAACATATCTGGGCTGCTTCATCTCCCCAGGGACAGATCCAGGATCTCTCTTGACCAACAGTTGCCACACATACTTTATATGTTGAAGGGTTAGGAAGCAAGACTGCAACATCCAGAATGACAGGATTTGTGTGTCTTACACATTAACTAATGTATGTGGTTAGTATATTCTAGAATAATGTACATGTGTGCTTCTTATATTTGATATGTAAATTATATTTATTTGGTATTTTCATATATACTTTGTATACTACAGGTACATGCGTGCAAGAGTGTAAGAGTGGGGTTGAATAGTTTTATGCTCAACTAAGAAGAAAAACTTATTTTTGGGAAATAGGTTAAGTTTAGTACTTTTCAGCACCTCATTGGCATGTATACTGGCATCTTTTTTTTAATTCTAAATGCTGTACTTTTCTGAAGGATTTTAAAATGATTTTGTTTTGTACTTTCCAAACGCTGGGACCAAACTTGATTTTCTTTTATTAACTTTGTAAATATAACCTCTAACCCGACTACACTCATCAGCGCACACACCCCCACCTTTTTCTTTACAACTCTCAAACCCCACTATCCTCCCTTTTCCTTTATGTGTTGCCTTTAAAAACACTGCATCAGCCAAAAGGGTGGGAGTTTGCAATTTTTGTTCTTTTTTTTTGTTCTCCTCTTTTGTCACCATTTTAAGATATTGGAGGAGATGAGTCTTTTCCTCCTTCTTTTTTAAAGTATTTACAATTACTGCTTATCCATCTTCCTACTTTAACACTTTATCTTCAAAGTAAACCAGTCTCATCCCACCTACTCCTCCAAGTTTAGGTGTTTTTCATCCTTCAAGTTCTTTGTGGTTTATGAGACATTTATTACATCACTGCTTAGGACATGACATGATAGGTTTGTTTTGTGATGTTTCTGTTTTATTTGCTATTTTGTTTTGTCTGTCTGTAGTTGG
Organism: Ascarosepion bandense; assembly: GCA_037127315.1. NCBI lineage: Eukaryota > Metazoa > Mollusca > Cephalopoda > Sepiida > Sepiidae > Ascarosepion > Ascarosepion bandense. Next base: position 150,853 of record JBBBDQ010001333.1, read on the forward strand.
AAAAGAGTAGATAACTATCTCTCTCTCTCTCTCTCTCTCTCCCCCCCTTTCTCTCTCTCTCTTCTCTCTCTCTCTTTCCCCCTTTTTCTCTCTTCCCCCTTTTTCTCTCTTTCCCCCTTTCTCTCTATCTCTCTTTCTTTCTTTTTTCTCTCTCTCTCTTTCTCTTTCTTTTTTCTCTCTCTCTCGCTCTTTCTCTCTTTTTTCTCTCTCTCTCTTTCTCTTTCTCTCTCTCGCTCTTTCCCCTTTTTTTCTCTCTCTCTCTCTCTCTCTCTCTTTCTTTTTCTCTCTTTCTTTCTCTCTCTCTCTTTTTTCTCTCTCTTTCTTTTTTCTCTCTCTCTTTTTCTCTCTCTCTCCCCTCTCTCTCTCCCCTCTCTCTCTCTCTCCTCTCTCTCTCTCTCTCTCTCTCTCTCTCTCTCTCTCTCTCTCTCTCCCCTCTCTCTCTCTCTTTCCCCTTTTTTCTCTCTCTCTCTTTCCCCTTTTTCTCTCTCGCTTTCTCTCTCTCTCCCTCTTTTTCTTTTCCTCTCTCTCTCCCCTCCCCTCTTTTTCTCTCTCTCTCTCTCTCTCTCTCTCCCCTCTCTCTCTCTCTATCCCCTCTTTTTCTCTAAAAGCTTCCAGTAGGCATACAGTAAGAAATACATTTTCTTATTCAACCTGAAGTATTGTATAATGAAGTGCTGAAAATATCTCGGCCTAACTAGGAAAAAAAATCCAAAAATGAATTCTTGTTTAAGAGGAACTGGGTAAAGTTAAGAACTTTTCACCATCTCCTGACAATTATCAATAAAAATGTATTTTCTTTTTTTTAAAAAAATAACATAGTGTTAATGTGAGAAACCAAAATTCACCTGAAAATCTTTAATAGTGGTGGATTTAAATAAAACAAATTGATTGATAATATTAGAGTTGAACACTGGAGTTGTGAAAATGTTTTTAGAAAATGCATAGAGGTTAAAATTTCCATTTAGAAAAATCATCAATTGTGAAGGCTGACTGAGAATGAAACTCCTATTAAACTTTATAAATGGGCTATAATAGAAAAAAAAATTTCTTAAACCAAGGACAAAAACACAACTAAAATGAACATCATGGAGAAGCAATAACTCTGGAAATATCAAATATCTGTGAAGCTGTATTTTAATCTATTTTGAGATCACATTACTTTTTATACTTGCGAAATAGGTAAGCAATGTCCTTTTTCGGTGGTGGGATTCAAAGTTTTAGGAATTGACTTTCACTTTTTACAGAAACTTTTTTCTCCATAGAATTAATATGGAAATCATAATTTAAATTAACCCTATATATTTTTATACACATTTAATGTAAAGAAAATTAGATAAGCAAAACACAAAACAATATCTCTCACACATACATATATGTATATACAGACAGACACACACACTGTATTTTTTAAGTTTGTACAAGCAAGTGTTAATCTAATTTCAGGAAACGGCTGAAGTTGAATTAGGGTGAAAAATTGTTGAAACTAACACTACGAGATAAATGGAAATTTTAATTTTACGAACTTCTTCACTCATTTTCTCTTCAACCAAAATAAATCTCAGTTGATTCTATGATTGCAGAAATAAACAGCATCAACTGATTGTTAATTAATTTGGTTAATGATTTAAACTTATAAAAGCAGTTCTCACTGTTTTGTGAGTTGGATGTTGTTACTTGTCCTTCCAATAAAATCTTGAAACTGGTATTTGAACATTTGTTATTTAATGTTTGCTGGAACTGGTGCATACCGGTTGAATCTCATCACTGCCCTTTATACCTGTATAAATATTCAAACAGGAACCTTGTCAGTCTTTAGTCACTTGACATAAGTTATGGCATTTGCCCACTGGTAAAACAGTTGACTTAAAAACAAAAGATATTTGAAACTGAAATAATAACTGCTTATGTATTGGGTTTTAATGCAGAAAGGATGAAACTAGCTGATAAATATCTATTTGACGGATACAAATCAATTATCAAACAAGAATTATAATGGATTTTATTTCAAGGTTTGTTCCTATACTTGTCATGTCTTATAATAAATTCATGGATTCTAGATGCTTATTTATAGAAGTATAAATGTAGAAATATCAAAAATTAAATAATTAAAATTACTATCATGCTAACATTTCAGAGGCATATTTAACATGCCCCACAACAAGAATATATATATATATATATATATATATATATATATATATATATAAGATTAGGACCTTGAAAAAGTTCTTGATGATTTTTCATGGAAAGTAATGTTTTATTTACAAAAATTAGTAAGAAACAGGTCACTGAAAGTATTGTCTAATGTCATTGTTTTTGGATTATTCTTAATACTTTCAAATGTTTCGAAACTGTTGTGTGATCAACTCCTAATGATTCTGCAAGTTCACTTTGTATCCTACATGAGGCTTCATGAAGTAATGCCTCCAATTCTTTGTCTTCAAACGTTTTCAGTGTACCAGAACATTCTTTATCTTCACCATCAAAATCATTATTTTTGCAACATCTAAACCAATCTTTGCATGTTGTTTCTGACCAGAGCATAATCGCTGTAATTTTCAACAAGAATTCTGTGTGCTTCAGCTGTAGATTTCTTTTGAACAAAGTAGTGCAGTAAAATTCCCTGCAAATAAACATTCTTTGGCCTGAAATTTGACATGTTTAATGTTATGAAAAACCAAGTTCTTTACACTTTGGAGAAATGACATGAACTGGATTTCAAGCTTGCTTATAGTGCTTCCTTATAGATGCATTACCATCTAAAACTACATGCGTGCAGTTCTGGGAATGTCATCTGCTGGAAAATAGTAAGAACTTAACAAGGTCCTAGTGCGTGTGTATATGGGATAATGATATTTAAACTTTTTGTCATATGTTAAGAACAATTGTAATGAAAGAAGTATAAAATGACTCAAGGAAAAAAAAATCACCAAAATATAAAGTAAGATTAAAAATTTTCACTTAATGGAAATTAAATTATATGGTATAAAAGGGAAATTTTCAACTAAATACTGTTAGTTTTAATTTAAAAACCTTTCAGTTGGTATTTTCTGAAAACAGCTTTTGCAATAGGTCATGGTTGCTCAACTTAAAAATGCCAGCTCATCTATATAGATTTGTAGCAAATGATCCCCTTTGCTAGAAAAAAAAGCTCATTGGCTCGAGATAAAAAAAAATACTGACAATTGAAACATGTTACCTTCTTGTTGAAGTCACTCAGCTTGTGCTTCCTTTTTTCTTCTGTAAACTGTGACATTTACTAAAAATGAATGACCTTTTTCCCAGTTAGACACACGTCCATTTATACAAACAACTGAAATGATAAAACTCTTTACTATAGTAAGAATTTTTACAGACAAAAATATTTGATGTAAATTGCAATTTTAAATTTTACTAAAGTAAATTAGAAGTTTATTTCAGCTATTTATTATGACTGGCTGATCACTAACACTGCTGTACATGTAATTAATGAAAAATAGAATCAAATGCTTATTTTAAAATGTATATATAAAATATATACAAAAATGTAAAACAAAGGGGAGGAATAGCAAGGATAAGAAAAAGAATTATTCAACAAAGTGGAGGATTTAAAAAGCTTAGCTGTTATTGATCCTTGCTCTTCAAAGCCAGTTGAGAAGAGAGAAGAAAACATTGTTACCAGGGAATCAGCAGTATAAATCACAGACAGATTACATTTATATATAGCAGCCATTCTTTCAGCTTACAAAGGGAAGGCTGCTTAGACTTAATGTAAATGGTTTAAATAATTTGGTAATCTGAATGCACCTTGCTGATTATGGTGAAGAAATTTTCTGGAAAGGGATAATGTGCAGATCAGATTATTTCTCTAGTGTTTTGCAGAACTAGAAGTGTTCTCAAACATATGCAAATTTTCAAACTGTACTCAACAGATCTTACTTGGTATATACTGACCAGTTCTAATCTTCACCCTCTGATTCATTTTCTTAATATATACAGCATCACATTAAGATTTGTAATTATGGACAACTGAACTAATGTTGTGAAGAGGTTGGGCAGAACATCTTTGCAGATGGAATTCAGCCTAGGTTGTCGAAGTGAATGACTCGTGGATTGGCAGAAAAATAGCACAACTGCTTTTTGGATGATTTCTAGCAAATCTAGTAGTAAAATCACCAATCCACAGCAAGTGCAATTAGATTAGACAATTATGTTAACTTGTGCAATTTTAGCAAGAATGATAGCTTTCACAATATCCAGAGAGTAGGCATTTTCCACTGAAATTTTCATAATAAACTCAATTTTCAAATTTATTTTGCCTTCAGTACAGACAATTATTGCATAATGAACCAAAGTATTAATCAAATTTGTGTTGTGAGGCAAAAAATGAAATAGCAGAGTAGACTAGCTCTTTAGCCTTGAAAAGGCAACTAGAATCTAAACAAGTCTGAATTTAAAACCATGAAGAAGGCAGTGGGAAACCAATCCATTCTCTTTCCTAAAAAATCATGACAACTCACATATATTTAAAACAAAAAGATTAAATGGTGGGGAAGCTGTGAAGAGTCATAACTGCTTATATCCTATCTTGATATCCTGCCTCTTGATGTAAGTCTTTATTGGCAAATGACCTCAAATTATTCTTTGGAACTTTTCAGACAAATTAAGATTTCAGCTGATTAGTATCATATAGGTTGTGAGTAGAATTTATTGTAAAAATGAACCAAAAATATAGTCATAAGTTGACTAATATAAAAATATCCACATTTCAAATTTTATTGCTTTCACTACATTGAATCCATAGCTAAATCTGCTGCTCGGAAGGTTGGATCTCTTTGTAGGGCTAGGAAGTTTTTCTCATTCAAATCCATCTTGCACACATAAATCTAACATCCGTCCATGCATTGATTACGGCTGTCACATCTGGTCGAGTACCCCTGCTATTCATTTTGGGCTTTTTAACAAAATCTAACGAAGACTCTGTAATGTAATTGATTTCGACCTGGTAGCTCAACTCTAGTCACTTTTTCACTGACATAATGTGGCTTCCCTTTGTCTCTTCTACAAATACTTTCATGGCTTCTGCTCTGACAAGCTTAGCTTCCTGGTGCTCCCTCTGCATGAATTTACTCGAGCTACTCGACTAGCAACTAGGTTCCACCTTTTTACAGTGAAACCAATCAAATGTAACCACAATTTCTACTCTGGCAGCTTCTTTGTTTACACTTCCTGCCTGTGGAATTCCCTTTCGTATATTTGCTTCCCTGAAAACTACAATCTCCAAGAATTTAAATGCAAAGTCAATTGTCATCTCCTATCTTCTTGACTCACATCCATTCCATGACGACCCATGTATCAAGTTCTTCTTCGTTTACACTCCATTCTCATGCAGTCCTCTTCACACCTGTACTCAGATCCTGTTCTTACTCATTCTCTGACTCCCTTGTAACATGTTCTTTCTCATCTCACCACTTCTGTAACCTTGTGCACACCAATGACAGTTCTGCCTTGCTTGGGGTGAAATGATTAAAAAACAAAAAAAAACAAACTGCTTGCTCATGTTATAGTAACCAAAGTAACATATTTACCCTTCTCCTGTAACATTGTACCTAATACTTTTAAAATTTTTATAAGTATTGACAAATGCAAGAATATCTTCACTCGTATTTGATTTGGAAATTATGAGAATAAGCATATTGTGCTCATTAATTAAAGAATGGATTAGTACTGTACAATAAGTACTTTGCTTTTGTCTATAAAATATATTCTACACTTTAATATGTTGACCTGCCTGAGGTCAGTAATGAAATCTGACTTCAAACTCCAGCTTTATAATAGCCAACTTATGCAATAAAATTATTTTACGAGTTGATTTATACCTTCAACTGAATTCTTAACATAGTTTTCACACTAAAAGCATGACTGAGAATAAACCTATTGTTGGCAGCCACAGATGAAAATGTATCAGTCAAGCAGAAATAACTCAGTCTGTATCATAATAAAAACTGTCAACCACATGTGATATCATAGTTGGCAGCCAGTGTGTCAAGAGGCATGTAAACATCCATGTGTTATGTACATTTATTGATAATATGGGGAAATAAAATAAAACAAATCCAGTGAAAATGAAGGAAATGCATTAAAAAGAAGCAGAGTCAAGATGTTAAAGAAATGAAAAGAGATTAAAAATTTCACTTGACCAATGGTATGTGTTTTGATTATAAGTTAACCTATATTGCTTTCCAGTCCTACAAATATAATGGAGGATTGAAAGGTGTGGTGATACTGACCGAACAAAAGTGATGAACCGGATGTGTGCTCTCTCACAACTAAAAGTCAAATGAATAAAAATCGTCTTGTGCATCCGAGTTCGCGCAGATGTTCCGGTTGAAAAATAAAAATTAATCAAAGATCAAATTACCATTTCGCTAGCCATCGCGAATTTTATTTACCAATCAATGAGAAGCCCGGATCCAAATACAAGGAAGAAATTCTAAACGATCCAGTTGATCCAAAATGCCGATATAAAAGGCGAAGACACAGACAGGGACAGACAAGAGGAGAAGAGAGTAATTAGTTTCTTCCTTGACCTATGTCAAGCTGCTACTATGCTCGCCTTCTTCTTCCTCACTTGTTCTCAAAGTACTAACTGACCTTTTCTAAGACATTCCACACAAACCAACTCACTGACTCACTGACCTTAGAAACAGCAACTTGAAAATGGACATTCTTTTCTTTCAGCTCATCATGACCTTCCGTGAACTCTTTCTAATTACCGTTGGACCTTTATTACAAGTATTGTTTTAATTGTAAAACATTGATTGAAATGTATATATGTATAAATGTTATTTTACACTCAAAAATTGCCTTTCTTGAATTTATGAATTATAGTGGGCTATCTTCCCACAAGGCCAAATTCCGTTAACATGCTACGGAATCCTACTATCCCTCACTACAAATGAAATAAGATAAGAGATACCTGCTATAAAGGTTCTTGGTCTAACACTTCCCCAAAACTAGCATCTTTTTTTTTTAAATTTTATTGATTTTTTTTAAGGTCTTCTTAGTTGAAACTGATGGCATTTGAGTACATTTTCCTATACACAATGTGATGGATAAACTGTTGCTAGTTTATATTTTTAATTTTACACATGTACGTTGTTTGTTTTTGATTTTGTTGACTGCACAGTATAGTAGGGTCAGTTAGGAACAATATGCGAAAAAAAGAGAACCATGATACAGTTTGCTCCAGCAGAAATTTGGAAACTGTATGCTTGGTATTTATGCTGGAATCTTCAGTACAAACATTTCGGAGAATTTGGAAAGAGATGGATGAGTCTAATGGTGATAACAAGGTGTTTGAAGTGATTCCTAGTGATGGCGGCATTATACCCTCATTCATCTTTTCACAAGGCCTCAGACTCAATACGGAGACCTACATCAAGTACCTTGCAGAAGTAGTGCTGTCCTGGATCGAAAGGGTGGATGCTGGAGAATCTTATGACTGGCAACAGGACTGTACACAAGCAAGAGAACCAAGTTATGGCTGTCAGACAATTTCTGCAACCATATCACCTCTTACATCTGGCCACCTAACCCCTTTGATTATTATATGTGAGACACAGTTGAGTGAGAAACCAACAAAACTCTTTGTAATACCAAAGGTGAACTGAAGGCAAAGATTATGGCAATGTTCACCAACTTGAACAAGAAAACCATCCAGAAAAGTTGAAGGAGATTCCAAAGTCATCTGAAGGTCATGGTTGAAGCCAATGGTAATTTTATTGAATAGATTTACTCTTTAGTATTTCAAGATATTTCTGTGTAATTTTGGTAAATATATCTGTTAAAACGAGATATCAGTGTTATTTTCATTTTCCCCTAAATTTAGACTACAATTTATCATGCCCTGTATCTACTCACAGCAGAATTTTGGATAGTTATATATTTCACTCTGAAACAGTATTACCTTAGAGAGAAAGGATCTCAGCACAATTTCTATATAAGCAGCAAGTAGCATCCTTTCCAATACCAAGTTCTCAAGAGGATTCTTCTTAAGCACTGTATAAGCTGCAAATGGTTTCTTGTTAATCACAGATTATTTGCCATAAATTGAAATAATTCAAATGAAGAAGTTTATTCAATAAAGCAAATTTATTTGCGTGCTTTGATATGAACATTCTTTTATGATGGTTTGGAATTAAATATTCTTCAAAGTCCTACTATATTATAAACAAAATAAAAGAAAAATAGCACCCATGAAATGTATTTAAACATGCTGTTAGAAATGTCTTTTAAAAGCACTCAAGTCTTTTAAGGGCTCATAGAAGCAGTCATTATCTGGAATTGTGAAAGTCTGTTGGGACTTGAACCATAAGCCTCCTGTGGACAGAGACATTTAAGTATAAATAAGCAACCACTTTTCTGTATGATATTTTTCTGCCTTTTTAAGATCTTCCTTCTTTGTCCTTGTTCAACATTTCACTTGCTTCCTCCAAAAGGAGTTAAGGTACCATTTTAGCCATTGTGTGCTTCACTCTTTACTTTTGACAAAAGGATAAATGTTGTCTTTTAAATTTAAGTTTCTTTTGTTCATAGCGTGTATATAATGAGCTAAAACACATAAATATTTTGGGGTTGGCCCTTAAAACTCCCACCTGTACAGCTGATTCACAACATTTGTAATTTGGGTGTTTAGACCTTGCAGCTTTTAGTCTCAAACTCTAACTGTAAAATAATCACCTTTTTATCTTTTCTTAATATTTGAATTTGATTTTACAGAGTTAGCCTTTCATAAAGAAGAGTAATTTTTATAGCTATTGATTACATTCCTTCAGGTATGATGTAGAAATATTTTAGGTGTGACAAAGTAGGCAAGAATAAATGATTTAATTTCTATTGTTAATTAATCGAATGAATATAATTAGGAAAATAGAAAATTAAATTTCTCATTAATTCCTTCTTTTAGCTTAGTAGTTTAAATATTAATCTGAAAGTCCAAAGCCTCAGATTCCAACACAATGCTGAAAGTCTGTCACAACTCTTGTTGTTTCCATGGCAAATGTTTAGATTAGCCCCTTCTTTAGTTTCATCAGTTCATGCCTTTATTGCTAGGACATGTCATACTATTTCTATGAAGTTGAATCTGCCACATTTCCTTCATGTTCCAAATGTAAAAAGGAAGTTCTACTATTCTATTCTTTAGTTCCACATTGATGCCAAATTTGAATGTTTTTTTTAAAAAGGATCAAAAATATAATTAAATAACTAAAAAAATCCTTTGATCTTTCCTCATAATAACAAAGATTTTGATAATAAAACTGTTTTTATTAATATTGCTGCATTTTTTATCATGTATGCTAATATTTTAGTAAATTTGTAGAGATACCTACTCTTATGTAACTAATTTTGGTTCAGTAACAGCATAAAGGGGACACTTTCTTCTAAAATTTGTCCCTCCCCTAGGAAGGAATGACATGAGCAGCAGGTATCTCTGGACCATTACCCTGCAACTGTGCATAACAAAGAAAGAATTACCCTCGGGACCTGAAATGTCAGGACGCTCAACAACTGTAGTCAACTAAAGAATGTCAGACAAGAGATGGACAGACTGAAGATCAATATCCTGGGCATATGTGAAACCAGATGGCCTAACAATGGAGACTTCAACAGCGACAACCACAGGTTAATATAAGCAGGAGGCAAAAATAATGAAAAAGGAATCTGCTTAATACTGGACAAAGAAATGAAGAAATGCGTTCTGAGATACTGCCAGCTTTCCGAGAGAGTTCTCTTGGTTAAACTGAAAGGAAGACCCTTCAACATAACTGTTATAATAGTTTATGCACCACCAATGCTAAGCACTGAAGAAGAAATAGAATCATTCTACTTCATACTGGACAATGGCAAGGCTCAGTACAAAAGCCAAGAAATTAGAATTACTATGGGTGACTTGAATGCCAAGGTATGTAAAGAGAGGGAAGAAGAGATGACCGGCAACTCTGGATTAGGAATCCACAACGAATGAGGAGAAAAATGGGTCCAATGGTACACAGCAAATGACCAGGTAATAACTAACTGGTTTCAAGAACACCCATGATGTCTTTAGACATGGAGAAGCCCAGGAGGCAAAACAAAAAACCAGATAGGCTACATAACCATAAACAGGAGATTCAGAAATGCAGTAGTTCAATGCAAAGCCTATCCAGGCGCCGATTGTGGAAGTGACCACGTCCCAGTCATCTGCAAAGTAAGGGTGAAACTTTGAAGAATGAAGAAGCCTAGTATGGCACCAAAACTAAAATACAACATGCTTGTGAATAGCCTCAACCTGCAGAAAGAATACACTAACAGCATGAAAAGCAAATACAAAGAACAAATTGGAAAAGGACACTTGAAATGGAACTCACTAAAGGAAGCGATAGTGACATCAGCAAACAACATGGCCCCAAAGGAAATCAGACGCAGAAGAAAAAACGAGTGGATGACTGAAGAGATTCTTAACATGATTCAAAAGAGACAGAAAATAACGCCAAGGCATGGAATAGAATACAGAAAACTACACAAGGAAATAAGGAACACATGTAGACAGGCTAAAGAGGAATGACTCAATGACAAATGTGCAGAGGTAGAGAGATTGAGCAGTAATAATGAAGTAGACATGCATAAAGAGATAAGAGAACTGACAGGACAAAAAACCTGCTCCTCAACAGGATGTATAAAATCCAATGATGGAATGATAATATTGGAGAAAGATAAAATACTCCAGCAATGGGAAGAATATATAAAAGATCTTTTCCACAACAAGAGTGAGCAACTGATAATACACAAAGATGAGCATGGACCGGAAATATTAAAGTCCGAAATGGAAGCTGCAATAGCCAAACTGAACAGGAACAAAGCAGCTGGTTCAGATGGAATTGTAATAGAGCTGCTGATAGCCCTGGAAGAATTCAGCATAGAGAAAATTACGGAAATAATAAGTAAAATTTATAATAGTGGTGTAATACCAGATGACCTAAGCAATTTGATTTTCATAGCACTGCCTAAGAAGCCAGGTGCAAAAAAGTGCGAACTCCACCGAACTATCAGCTTAATGAGTCATATCACAAAACTGATTGTCCAAATCCTGATGAATGGAGCAAGAAGCAGAATCAGGCCAGAGATAGAAGAACAGTGCAGGTTCATCAAAGACACTGTAACAAGAAACGCTGTATTTATGATGGGGATGCTCTCTGAAAGGGCAATACAAATGAAGAAGGACTTTTACCTATGTTTTGTCAATTATGCAAAGGTGTTCGACAAAATATGCCACAAAGAATTGATGGAGATGCTCAGTAGTCTCAATATATTTGGGAAAGACATAAGAGTAATTAAGAATCTCTACTGGCAGCAAACTGCCTGCATATGGACAGGTAACAAAGTCAGTAGATATACAAAGATAAAAAGGGGCATAAGACAAGGATGCATCTTTTCGCCAGATCTGTTCAACTTGTACAGCAAGACTATTTTAAGGACCCGAGATGTTATGCCAGGATTTGTTATCAGAGGCCACAATCTGAATAACATATGGTACACAGACAATACAGTGCTGATTGCAGACACAGAAAGGAAACTACAGGGCCTCCTACAGAAGATATCTGAAGAGAGTGACATAAAAGGACTACATAGAAACTGCAAGAAAACTGAAAGCATGGTCATCAGCAAAAAGAGAAGCCCAAAATGCCAAATACAGGTGGGTGATACTAAAATCAAGCAGGTACAAAAATTTAAATACCTGGGAAGTGTTCTAATAGAAGACAGAAAGTGCGACACAGAGATTTGAAGGTGAATTGGCATGGTGAAGGACACATTCCAGAAACTGAGTAAAGCATTAAGAGACAGGAAACTTTCATGAGAAACAAAGAGAGTACTACATTGCTATGTGTTGTCAGTTCTTCAATATGGCAGTGAATGCTGGACAATATCATCAAAGATGAAGGAGAAACTTAAAGTAGCTGAAATGTGGTGCTACAGAAGGATGCTGTGGATATCGTGAACCGAATATTTGAGTAATGATGAGGTTTTGGAAAGAATGGAAACAAAAACATAATTAATATTGAGCATCAGGAAGAGACAACTAAAGTTCCTGGGACATGCAATAAGGAAAGAGGCTTGGAGAACCTGATACTAACAGGCCAGATAGAGGGAAAAAGAGACAGAGAAAAGCAGCAGATAACATATTTGAAGGGCCTGAGCAGGTGGATGACAGAATGAGGGTTGCGTGGTGTAACAGGAGAAAGTGTACTCAGAGCCACCAGAAATAGGGAGATGTGGAAGGCTATGATCGCCTATGTCCTGAAAGGGCAAGACACATAGAAAAAGAAGAATTTTGTGTTCTTTTATTTTTCGAAATAAAACTACTGCTTCACATTACTTGACCCATGTAGCTGTTGATGAAATTAAAAATGGAAAACTGCTGAATTTTCTGAATTCATACAGAAAATAATGTTTCTGTTAAATCACAACTGGAAAAAACCTGTGTAATCCTGGTTTGAATATAAGAAAACTTGGCCTTCTAACAAGCAAAATTGTTCATCTATGAAATATTAAGTGATTCCAATTTATTCTTATCAGCCACTTCTTTTTGGACTGCAAACAATATTTTGGAATTTATAGTAAATTCAACTATTTCTTTGCTTATTTGTTCATGATCTTTAATGAAATCAGAGATCAAATTTCCTGAACTGACCCAGAGAAAAATTTGATGACACAACTACTGAATATTTCAACTTTTGCTTTTGGTTGTGAATCACAAAATGAGATCTTTCTTAAGGAGGACTGGACTGTCACTGCAGATTAATATCATTGGGATGGGGTGGATTCACTGAATGTCATATGATTGATTACTGTCAACCAATGATGCTTCAAGTTGAATGCCTTGCCATGTCAGGACAGTCAAAATAAATTGCTTTTTTAAACTGATAAACCAAATGTTGAATCAGTCAGTCTGTTCCAGTTGTAGATCTATTGATCTTGTTTGATTCTAACTGGTTTTCATCTATTGACATGTAATTCTCATGATCAGTCATATTTTTTGTAAATTTCATTGTGTGTACTTCTCCAATGAATTATCGCCTGGGTAAACATTTTTACAATCTATGCTCACTCTATTCTACAATAATGATAAAACAATATTGTTGTCACCAAAGTGAATAATTTATTTCTGTGTTTCTTTAGTTGAAAATTATTTAAGCATTCATGAAGTACTAATTGTTTTTTATTTGAAACTCTTATTTTTTAGTCTTGTGCCAATTTTGATTGAAATTTTGAAAAAGAAAATTTATATTTTGCTGAAAATTAGAAAAGAAAAAACGAAATTGTTCTGACATCTGTTTCAGCTTTCTGCGCAATCAAAATGGAATATGCTATTATTTACAAGTTATTGGCAGAGCATAATAGTTGTGCTAGGGTGGGGATGATCAAAAATATAATAATGTTTGATACATTGAACGTTTTTTTTTTGTTTTTTTTTTTAATGAAAATGCTAATTTCAATTTCTAATATCCTTTATTGGAAATAATATGAATAATTGTTCTCTTAGAAATTTCCAATCTTTTTTTTTTTTTTGTAACAATAATTAAAGCAGAATCATTTAAAATCAGTAGCAGTAGATAGGTTTCCCTATCATCAAATTCAGTCTTCAGTTTTGTTTTTTTTTGTTTTTGTTTTTTTGTTTTTTTAACAGGAGTAGAGATTTTTTTTTGTTTCCTGTTTCTTTTAAAGTATTTTCATTCTCTTTCACTCCTAGTCGCCTCTTATGTCCATGTGATATTACCACCCATCTTGGGACTGAATTCATTAAAAAAATGTAAATAATCTTTTTTTTTCTTTTTTTTTTTTTAAATTTTAATAAAATATTATCTATTGTTTTTTTTTAAATTGCAAAATCTTATATCACATCTGCTTGTTGATAATCCATTTATTCACAGATTTGTCCATGACCATGATTTTTTTAGTTTTTCTGCTTTTCTTTTATCTGCTGTATATAATGCTCATTTTAATTGCAAGAAAATATTACTTTTATTGTAAATTAATTTTTTTTTTTATAGATAATTCCAATTTAAATATCCCTAACCAGAATCCAGCCTAGTATATCTACAGACAGAAATCTATTTTTAACTCTTAATATTCTCATCATTATTCAAGATTTTCTTAAAATGAATATATTGTAGAACTCTGGTTAATATAATGATAATGTTTATTAGATTTTATTGTGGATGGTGTGTTTCCAGTCGTGATGTTATGGCTAATGACGATTACAAATACAGTTGTTACTTATGCATTCAGTGGCTTTTTTATTTAACCTATCATTATTTCTGTCATTTGTAATTCTCTTATTATAATAACCAGCTATAAATAAAACTTGCCTTTTAGGTAATGTCTTTGTAATGATTGTTCTTTAGTTACTCTTGTACTATTGTTATGATGCTGACCATTCTTTGTCTCTCTTGTCCTGTCCTTGACCCCTGGGCATCTATAACCTTCTCCTACCTCTGGCATAAATCAGATGCATATTCCATATGTTGTCAATTGGAATCCACTGTCAGATCAACCTCTAATCAAATTATACTGCATTTAAGTCAACAGCAGTTGCAACATAGCTGTAATTTCCCTGTCTGGCAGGTCCTTGTATATGAAATAACTTTCTGATGGATATGTTTTTCATACTTGCTCATTGAAAATAAATAATTTTAACCAGAGCACATTACAATTTGTTTGTGTTTATTTATATATATATATATATATATATATATATATATATATATATATATATATAAATTTTAAACAAATCACGCATCTACGTGAGCACATATTTTCATGTGTGCATGTCACTTACATTATTACTGCCTAAATTCTTCAAGACGTTTATTTATTTTCTTGTAACACTTTTCCTGCTACAAGGCAATATTTGATTTTTAAACTGTAATGTAGTCCCTTATTATGAACGATGACGTTCGTAAGTACTAGGACAACTTTTGGACACTTTTTATACAAATAATCCGTAAATAAAAGTCTAATCAGAAAATATGAAAAAATTCAAAAGAAAATATATAAGACTATGTTGTCTCTCTCGTTTAACACAATTTGTTGAAAAGGTGCTACCAATATATATATATATATATATATATATATATATACACACAGTGTGTGTGTATATACAAAGTGAGCACCTCATAAGGGAGTATGCTACAAAGGTACATCAAAGTGTTCAATGTCATAATTAATGCTGAAGAATTAATTAAATTTTTAAAATGATATATTTTGTTGGACTATCATCCTAATTATAAATATATATGTGAATTTACACAACTGCTTTTGCATACAATTTAAATGCCCTCTAGGAATCTAAACCCTCCTTGATACATACATGATAGAAAAGCTAAAATGTTCTAAGTCTTCAACAAAAGTTGGGATCAGTTGAAAACCATGTCCATTAGCCAAAGTCTTCTAGTATCTGAGTAATAAAGCAAAGAAAAAAATCTCAGATATAATAGTATTTCATCTGTAACAGCAAAAATGATACCTCCAGTTCATCATAAACTGCTTTTAAAGATCAAGAAAGCATTAAATATGTGGCTAGAGAACATAGTGAGGAAGGATGTCTCTCTTGACAGAAACATTCAGTAGGGAAAGGCATTTACAATGATGGGATTAAGATGTAAAATCAAAAGGCTTTTAAAGTTGTCATTTTCTAAAGTTTTACAACCTGAAGGTCAAAGGAAAATCAGTGTTACTGCTACAGAAGTATCACAGGAGTTCCTAGAAAACCTCAAAAAATGAATAAAAGAAAAAGGCTACCTTTAAAAAGTTTTCAGCTGTTATGAAATGATCCTTTTTTTTTTTTTTTTTTAGACGAACCAAGATCTAAAAATTGTCATTAGCTTGAGAACAAAGGAAAAAAATATAGAACACAATAAAAAGGGATGTGACATAGCTATTTTGTTTCTTGATTGGTACTACACATATCTGAAATAAAAATTGTACCTCAATGCTCTCACCCATCCTATATCTCTGATGTATGAGGATGTAGACATTAAAGTGCTGTTCTTGCACAATGTCATTGCCATAACAATTTGATTGAGGCATCATATAAAAGTGTCTGAAAGTAGCATACACACCTGCTTTTGTCTGGATTTGTGTTACATTTGATGCTAATCTTGATTGCAGTATCATGCATTTAAAGGAACAGCTACACAAATGAGCTTATCTTCTTGCTGAGAAGGTGTATGACCATTCAATGGAATTAATTCTACATACATACCACCCAAATGATCACAGATCTTCAGCCATCAGCCTCTATAGTATTTGCTGTTCTACCTTCTCCAAAACATCAGTATTATTTTCTATCTTCAAATACATTTCTTTTAATGATGGATGTCAATTTCTTCTATTGGATTAATATCTATTAATTTGCCTCTTTGTCCATCTTGCCAAAAGTATTTCAATATCCAGCTTTGCAGAATGTAAAGAGGCATGTACTTCTCAAAAATTGGCTTGTTCAAGAATAGATTTTTTTATTTCACTTCAAGTAAGGCAAAAAATCCACTAAGACACAAAGGGTTACTAACTGTGAAACAAGAGAAAAATAAAAAGTTAAAGGAAAGAGAACAGTAAAAAAACAGGAATTAAAAAGACAAAGATAATTATTGACATTACATTTAAATTTTTTATCAGGATGGACAGCATCAAAGATTGGATGAACATGACAACGTTGGAATTCCTGAGAGCCACTGCCAGCAGATCATCTTGGAGGAGGCTATGTTTCTTCTACCCTTAGGTCTCTCTGATTGAAGTGGTCAAGGGACTGATGCAGGCATAAAGAGATTTCATCTATTTGGCTGGCCTTTAAGTCTTTGATTTAATCATCAATACTGGTTTATCACAGATTAGTTAAGCACTGAACTTTTGTGATGTTTAGTTTAAATTCTTGATTAAATATACTGGCTGCAAATTCTTGTTGTTTGCAGAAACTATTTTTCAAATGAGATTAGAGATTATTAAATATGTAATGACTGTTTTCTACCATTGATTTGCTTACAAAATTTATTTGTAAAATTTCTTGGATACCCTTCACACTTAAGATTCAGTCAAAAAAGTTTTTTTTACTTCTGAATAAGACATTTTTTGTAGCAACAGTTGCTACAAAGTTTTTAACTTTGATGAGATTTGATAATGTATTTAATAGCTGCAAATATTTAGAATTTGAGTTTTATCCTTATTTTATCAGATGCATTAATTGTGTTTTTTTCAAATTTCTTTACTAACTTTTCCTTCTTAAATCAAATATTTTAACACTAATTTTTACAAAGGTGAATGTAGGAAAACATTTTATTATTGTTGGTTTCAAATTCAATAATAAGTGAAAAATGATGTTTTTTAAAACTTCTGGCATAGTTTTTGTATTTTATTTTAGATAATTTTTATCTTGATTTCTTTTTCTTTCTTTCTTTCCTACTAGTTTTCTTTCAAGACTTTTCAAATGATAGAATGATTTTAATTTTTATAATAACTCAACAGATATTTATTCTAAAAACTTGTTTTATTTTCACCTATAGATTTTCTGATTGTGTCAGTGCCTTCACCAAAATATCAATCCATCTACGCAGTAAGTGGCAATTATTTTGCATTTCTTGAAGTTTCAAAAATTAGAGAATTGCTTATCTAATTTGAAGCTACTGCTTGTTATGAACGACGGAGGAAATATCTTCGAAATTTATTTAAAACAAAAAACATTTTCACCTTTTCATGATAAAGTGAAACATTTTTTTGCTTTATCACTTTTTTTTCATTACTTTTTCATTTTCCTTGTTTTCTCTTATTTTTTTTAATTCTTTTTTTGTTATTTCGTTATTTTAGTGTTCATATAAACATTAATAGAGGTCATATCATGGTAATCTCTAATATGTAACAAAGAATGGCTTTCTTTGAATAATCCACTACATATCTGTATTTTCTTTTATTATGCTTTGAATCTTGACGTATTACTTTCTTTTTAAAAGCCTTTTCTTTCATTTGAATAATTGTTCTTCTATAAGCTGAGCTGTTCCATTGAACATCAACTTTCTTGATCAACAATCTGCTGTTTTACCATGGCCGCTCTCATGTGTTGCGTTTTCTATTTTGATTGTGTTTTAGGAGTGATTGTCATAGAATAGCTGTTATAGTTTACAAACTAATCAGTAGATATCTGTTAAAAACATCCAGTTTTAGGGACAAGGTGAGATCAGTGGAGTGTATTACAAGAGATGTTAAAAAAGATAACAAGTATTTCTATTGCTTATTATTATACTACTAAAACATTTTGCATCTATGAATTGCATTACCCCAATACCAGTTGATGCCTTTAATCCACTAGTGCAGAAATGCACAAATATCCCCTTCTTTTGAAGAATGTCATGTCAATCAACTAAAAATACTCTTGAACCTTTGCAACAATCTTGTCATCTATCTGGAATATTGTTGAGTAATTAATCATGGTTAAATGGAATTGGCAAAAATGCTCAACGAATAGAATGGATAAAGTTTCCAATAAACAATAACAAAGAAAAAAAAGAGGAAAAAAATAATATTAAGCAAACAATATATATATATATATATATATATATATATATATATATATGCAAGCTAAAATATAGGTGAAGCAACAGTAATAAGGCAAAAATATCACAATGTAAGAATGGTGTTAACATGCAAAAAGGATACAGTCAAGTGATTGTAGTGTTCTGATAACGAGACAAGAAAAAATAGATAAGCCCAAGAAGTAGCCCATTTTTATTGGTTAGAGAAAAATCCCAGCATGCAGGATGTAGGATTTGCTTATAAATTTGATCCTGGGGGATTATTGAACCAACAAATATAAAAAGGATTAATGTCTTTTGAACATCCCAAATTGATGATTATGATGAGGATAATTTAATATCATTATGAAACATCCAAATCATATTGTTGTTGCCATGCTTTTGAGTCAGCAAAAAAATTAATGGCAACAGTATTATGAGATTCAAAATGTGTGCTGTTCAAGGATTTCATGTCACATGATCAGATATTTTCAAACACTGAACAGACTGAGGAAAGTTCACCAAAGGAGATTAGATTAGATTTACATTAAGATGTCATCCTAATGCTGGACAACACCACCTCACACTTAGCCAACTTAGCAAAACTACCCTGTCAGTTAGGGCTTCAGAATATGCTGACTGCACCTTTGCAGAAGGATATCCGCCCCTGCTTCCCAAGGTCCTTTTGGGTATGACTTTGAACTACATCTGAGTCCTGGGTTTGATGATAAACTACATCTCTTTTTAAGAGACACGTTAGTTGCATCCATGGGATGCACAGAAAGTTACTTTCTTTTGTTCTTTAAGAATTTTATGAATCAGTTACACAGGATATACACATATAAGCATCTTTACTTAAGAAATGATCTCACCAAAAATGACTTGTATAATTCATATTGTAGCTGTTACTCTATAGTAAAAAAGCTTCTATATATTTTCAAATCTTTGCTATACTGAATTCTTTAAGTTAAAATACAATGTTGTCATGACTTAGACAAAGTGAATCTTTTGTCAGTCTTTTACTTTGCAGTGATAATTATGTGTGTGTAGAAAAAGAAAAGTACAATATGCAATCAGTTTGGAATATGAGCATTATTTGCGTCAGTAACGCCCAAAAGGTAGAGGGTTATAGAGTATAAGGCACAGTTTATGGGGATATGTGTGGGAGGTAATTGTTAACCCTAGATTTGAACTGGTTATGGTTGTAGTGAGTGGGGAAAGCATCTTCTTGGGAGTCGATTACACAAAGCAGTGGTTTGTGGGAAGAAGCTACTCGAGTGTAACTTACTTCTTGCCATTGAAATATGAAGGGAATGAGTGTGGTTCTTTATGACTTGTGTGGCATGATGGGTCTTCATTGTGAAGGTTAGAACTGGTCAAACTAAAGATTATAATTCATCTGAACACTTTTAATGGAAACAATAATAAAGCAGTGAGAGGCTTGCTACACTTCATTGTGAGGAAAGGGGTTGTAGGCTGGAAAATAATTCATCACTCACAAAGCTGTGGAAACACTTTTAAACTCTACTTGAAAATGAATACTGGGAAACTCCTGCCCATGTATGGCGTCAATACTCCTGATTTGTCTCTTGTAAATATAGAAGATATCTGGAGGAGTAAAGGGAAGTAACCATTTTTCCAGCATTTTTAGCAATGGATGAATTTGCATGAATTTCACTGGAATGGGTTTAAATCTCAATAGGTGCACAAGGCATGCAGCCTCCCTGAGAGAGCAACTATTCATCACAATAGGCAAAATCTTTAAGGCATTGAATACGACCAACCACTGAGCAGTTAGAGCTAGGTTAGAAGTGGGATCAGCTGCCAATCTCTGATCCTCTAAAGTTTTGGGGGTGCACATATTGTTGTACAATCAGCATAGATATTTACAAAAGATAGGTGTGTATTCTCAAGCAGATCTTTTATGTAAAGTAGAAAGTCGGACTGATTGTTGTGATTTTTTTTAAGTGTAGCTTAGATGTGGTACAAGATTGAAAGTATGGGGCACCCAGTGAGCATTGAACTCACTACTCAGTCATAATTTTTCTAGCAATACAAGTTTGCTAACCATTACACCATGCCAATTTGGAGGCATGTATGTCAATTACTTGGGCCTTGGAGAACTAGCCATTAGTAACTACCTTCAGGGACATACTCATTAGGAAGGACATGATAATTCAGAAGATTTTTCCAGTGATTTCATAGCTAGAGAACTTGTGCAATGACTCTCTATGCCACACTTTGCCAAAAGTCTTTGAACTAATTCAACTGTCCTTGAGATGTATTTATTGTTTTATGCCACACTAATTTTGTGAATAATAGTTAATCAAAATCCATATGGGTTTTTACTCAAGAGGTTGTTTTTAAGATCAACAACTTAAGAAACATAATTTTAGTGATTTGGGGATTCTTTAGATATTTTTTTAAAATTGTTTTTCAGAAATTTTTGTTGGGCAAGGGTCCAGGTATGAAAGAATTGACAAATCAATTTTGATGTTTTGGTTTGCTGTTTTTGAAAAAAAAAATGTGAAATACCAGTGTTGAAATTGCATGATTCTTTTGATTCTTTTAATTTGATTCATTTGCTAAAAATATTGATTCTTTCATGTTGCTGGAGTTGAAGCTAGGTGTTTTAACCATGGGCAAATTTTGAAAATTCATATATATCTGTAACTGTAAAGTTAAACAATATGTAAATTATATGAAAATTATATTGATTCTTTCATATACTAAAAGAATGTTTTGGAGTTTAGTTTTTGTGATGTAAATTTTAGTTTTCTAGTGCAAACCTCCCTGAAGGTATCTGTAGGCAAGTCTTTTGCATTTTATCAGTTTATTATATGCCTGATATACTTTGAGATATATATATATAATGTTATTTATTGCAAATCACCTGAAGACGCCACATGGTAGAAACCTAGGTCACTTAATAACTTGTTTACATTTGAAAAAAAAAAAAAAAATATATATATATATATATATATATATATATTGTAGCAGTGACTTACCTTGGCGACCCAAAAGTGCCAGAGTCGGGTGTATGTTTTGCAAGGGAGTGTGAAGACAGTGAATCGACAAGCTTCGGATGAAGAATCAGACAGCACTTCGTGGTAATAGAATTAGTGTTGCTTGTAGCCGGTTATAATGACTGGTTTTGGGCAACTCATTAAGTGCATAAAACATGGCATACTCATTTGAGGTGGGGAGGTTTTTTTTAGCCATCGTTCATATGAGAAAAACATTTTAGAGATCAAGACGAGAATTGAGAATTTGGTTTTACCTGGTGGACATGTTTGGAATACTTTCTTGTGATTGCTTCCAACCAATATATATATATATATATTCCCCTCTTCTTGCAACATATATATTTTAATCATTTCATCTCAAGCAAAACAATAATACCACTAAGATGCAAAGGGTTACTGGGGGTGATAATGTTGATTGCTGACTCTTTTTTGGATTTTATCAAAGGGATCAAATTGTGGCAGCAATATTCTAAACATGGACAAATGATAGACTTATAGATATGTATTACAGCTTCTGGAGTGAAAAATTAAAATATAATAATTTATTTTTTTTATTAGAAAAAATAATTCATGTTGAATCCAATATGAATTTTGGGTATGAAACCCTTTAAATCACTTGCAACATTTGAATCTTAGTAATTTACTTTCTTTTCATATTCAACCTACTTAGGTCAAGTTTTTATATTAAAACAAAAAATAAAGTTCTCAACTGAACTCTCTTCATTATTTACATTGTTCAAACTGCTGACCTTGTCTTTGTTTCCATATTGATGGCGTTTTGACTGTTGAACACTCTGACTTTATTCAGGTGATCCAGTTCAAAATTCCAATCACCGTGAAGGTCAGAGCGTTCAACGGCCAAAACACTGTGAATATGACAACAAAGATGAGGACGACAACTCGAACAATGTAAATAATATAAATAATTACAATATCTCATCTAAGAAATACAGACAAATATTGAACTCTCTTCTATGAGAATAAATGAAAACGCATGGAATTCATTTATTTTTCTTGGCATAATTGATTATTCTTTTCTTAACTGTTGGCATATGTTATTCCTCATTCACATGAAATTGCATCTTTCAGTCTGTCTTTTCAGGTCAAAGTTTGTCTTTCTCTGATCTGATATGATTCATTTCTTTATATTCCCTGCATCTCTGCCAAACAATATCATCCTTCCTGTCACCACAATCTGTCATTGCCATATTCAACACAGAATTGTATATATAAATAGAGCAACTCTCTCTCACCAATTTTTTTTTGTTTTGTTTCCATTATAAAATTTTTCACTGGTGGTACTTTTCTCATTTAAAATGCTTTTGGGGAAAGACTTTCTATGTGTATATTAATATAATTGTAGGAATAATGGGTGGATGGTCAATATTGTATTTCACACCACACAATACTCTCTCTCAGGAGAATCTGTGGCCATCCTATAACCTAAAATAAAAAATGTTGCTGATATTTTATCTATTTTGTATATTTATTGTATTGTAACTTTTTACACTATTTATATTTTTGGGGCTGTTGATCTCATCTTTATTATCACACTCAGAACATTTCAGCCATTGTACTTACTGCTACAAATAACCATACTGACTTATCCAATGTGCTTGATATTGGTCAGACTAGTTACGATGTTGTCATGTCTGTAACCAACAAAAGAATTAGCTGATCTCAAGTAGGAATACAAGCCATAGAAACAGTCCCATTCAAAAAAAATTTAATTTTTTTACACAAATATCATTGAGCCAATCTTCAGAAACACCAACATGTAGAGTGATTATTATGGGTTCAATTCAAATAGAAATCATCAGAAGAAGGCTCGAGTCTACAAATGCAAAAACATTGTGAACGTGACAATAAAAGTGTATGACAGCAGTCCAAATAAGGTAAGTAGTGTAAACAAATATTTTATTTAAAATAGTTATTTTTTTGAGTGATAAGGTATAAGGAATTAAATATCTGTACAGAATATTAATATTTGGTTTATGTAATTGAACCCTTTCTTAACGTCTTTTGGCTGATTCATTCTTCAGTTCTCATAAATTCTATTAGAAAAAAGGAGTTTTTGTTTTTGTTTTTTTTCTGCTGGAAGGAAATAAAAATTGTCATTATTATACCAATTGGTATGATTAATTTTCACAGTGAAATACACCTGGAGTGCCCTCAGGTGATTCCAAAATGGTAACGTGGAAATAGATTAGGCTGGTTCCTATATTAATTTTTTTTTTTTTTTTTTTTGTCTTAGAAGGAATTTTTTTTTTTTCTGGATGAGGGTAGAAAAATTTATCTGCTAAAACACATTATTATGAACAGTTAGTAGTGATTCAATTTTTTAATCAATATTTGGTAAAGCAATGAATCTTATGTTAAAAAAGAAATAAGATTCTGAGAATAAATCTAATTCTTACAATGACATTACATAACAAAAATGCCAATTGTAAGCAGTATTATCATTAATAATGAAACTGTAAATTTACTTGAAATTTTTATTACATATAATTTTTTATTTTTTTACACAAAGCCAATAAATGTGATTTTATTTTTTCAGTGGTAACCATAAAATTGTAAAGCACTTGCTAAAATTAATAAGTATTAAAATTTCAAATGGTTTTTGATTGTTATATAAATACCTTTTTTGTAAAAAAAAAAACTACACTTTATTTTACTGAGTTTTTAATGTGGTTGATATGTTTATCAACATCTGTAACATGACTGTGGTCCTGATTGTGTCATACTAGTGCATGGAAAGAGTTTAGTGTCTTCAGGTTTTAAAGACTGAATAATTTTGAGTGAAGGAGTAGAAATATCAGGACAGAAGTATGGCAGAATGTTAGATTGGGGTCTGCTGGAAGAAAAGTCCGGTTTAAAAAGCTTAATTTAAACGCATGAAATACTTGAGCTGAAATTAAACTAAGAAAGATTCTGTATAACTGACATCCCCAGACCAACTCATAACCCTAGGAAATTTGACATAACCAATGAGTTTACCAAAAGTTCACAGGATTGTCAGTAACTTTAGGGTATGTTTGTTTAGCAGCCTATCAGATATATTCAGAATTTTGGAAACTTAAAAATCCAGGACAAAAGTGAAAAGCACTTTATTATACAGCCATCTGGGTTATTTAAGAAGGTGGTTCTTTGTTTGAAATGCTATTAATAATGTCTATTTGCCCCTTCTCCATACTGAAATGTGTGTGTGTATAGACACACACTGCAGCAGTCTGTCATGCCATGCATTAGAAAAAACTTTGAAGATGAGGCACCCAACACTACCATCAGGATGTTAGATACTTCCTTGAGATCTTACCAAACAGGTGAATTGGGTGAAGGGGTTTCATCACTACACTTTTTATGTAACAAACCTGACACAGTCACTGAATTGAGAGCAGCTGTTGAACAAGAATGCACACTAATACCAAATAAATTGTTTTGTGATGTTTGTGTTTGCATTGTTTCCCATTGTCAACAGTACCTGGACAAGAACGGATGTTACCTTGAAAACAAGCATTGACAAAACAATAAAATAATATCTGTAGATTGCTTTTTACTCAGGATTGAAACCCGACCGAATTGATGTCAGTCGGCGATTCTACCTCTGAGCTATGGGTGCTTGTTAGATGGAGGCAGACTTTTAGCATATTTCATGTATTCATATATATATATATATATATATATATATATATATATAGTATGCAAGGCACAGAAATCTGTTTAAGAGTTATTCAGATTTTCAGAGCAAATGTCTCAGTGAAATGTCCACAAGAAAACTAGAAATCCCACCAATATCCATTATGTATTAGTGATAATTCACTATAAAAGATATTCACTGTTAAGACGTTAATACTCCCACGTTTCCTAACAAACAGACATCTTTCAGTGTTTCAAGGGTAGAGAATAAGTGCTTGGGCCAAAACAGTCCCCATATCTCTTGTATGATTTTTACATTTCACCTTTAATTAAATTGTAGATAATATTTCTAATGTTGCTTCTCCTGTTGGCATATTTACACCTTTTCAGCAACATCAAAATCTTGCCCATGTCAACAAAGCCTGTCTATCATTTTCTGCAGATATACAATGAACAAGACCCATTACATGACACAAATTCCAGTTAAGGAAATGAACAAGAAAAATTGATTCCATTGAACAAGTCACCTTCACTGAAATGTAGCCCACCACCTCATGCTATGATATTTAAAACTTAACAGGTGTGTTGTATTTGATGACCATTACAACTACAGGTTAAGTCTAGTGGTTACAACCAGGGGCTGATTTAATGGCTTGTTAATCTTAATGCCACCAAAATGAAACTGTTTTCTTATAATCATCATAGAGAACCATTTCTGTCCTAGCATGGCTAATACTAACCTCCTGGAGAGCAATTCATTGTTCCTTCTTGGTCTCATGTTTTCCACTGACAGCAGAATGACTATATTGTATCAATTGCTAGGTAGGTAGGTTCACTTTTGTGCCAGACAGTTTTTCTTGCTAGAATCCGTCATGAATCTTTATAAATCTATCATTTGTCCGTGCCTTGAATATTGCTGCCATATTCCTGCCATATAGCTCAAGAATCTAAAGAACAATCTGTAATATTATCTGTCCTGACCTGGCATCTCAATATCAGTCACTTTTTCACTGCTATGAGGTGCCTTCCCTCTATCTTTTTTATAATTATTTCATGGCAATTGTTTTGATGAGCTCTCCTCTTTGGAATATTGACTGTATAAGTGTACTACTAGATTGGCGACTAGGTCACATTTTTTTTTTCCTGTTGGAGTAGCGAAATGTATCCTTAAATTCTATTCTAATAGTTTCTTTTCTCACTTTCTGACCTCTCTTCCTGTTTTTTGCTTTCCAGTCACATACATTCTTCAAAAACTAAAATGCAATATCAGTTGTCATCATCTGTTTTCCGGAATCCTGTTCTTATCTTGTACTCTCTCCTCATTAAAGTCTTCTCATTCTGTTTTTCTCTCAGTAAATCCTGGTGTCTTAGTGGCATTATCACCTTGCTTGAAATGAAATGATTAAAAAAATAAAAGCCTTGGTACAGTCAAATTACTGAGTAATAAATTCTGACTTTAATTTTTGTTCAATCACTTGTTAACTTGATTTACAAATCATTTAATAAAGACAAGAATTATAAATATTTGCATCACTTATATATGTGTTGTTGGGAATACTGCAAGAAACTTAGTATGTTCTTCAGAATTCTATTTTACTCTTTTTTAAAATCAGTTAAGTATCATATGTGATACATGTTTGGGCAATCATGTCTTAAAAGAGACATGACTGACTGAGTAGAAAAGTTTTTCTGCCTTAGGTTACCATTACTTTCTGTGGTAGACTGTTTGCCAACCAAGGCTATAGAACCTAATCTGTCATGCTATTTAACCCATAGTTGGAGGGAGAAGCAATGAATTAATACCTTTCCCAAGAGCATTTGCACATAAGTGAATGCAACGGATTCAACTGGAATTCAAACTAGACTGTTTGATTTCTTGTTTCAAGCCAATACCCACTGTAACGTATATTTTCTAAAATAAGTTACCAAAAAATGTAAATTATACACTTTGGAATCATTTTTAATTTGTTACATATGCACACATATTCAAGTTGCAAAGTGTAAATTGTCTCCCCTTTTATATTTTTAATTTCACGTATATGTGCTGTTTGTTTTTGATTCAGTCAACTGCACAGTATAGTAGGGTCAGTTGGGTTCTGTCTGTAAAAAAAAAAAAAAAATACAATTCACTCTGCCGGTGACTTTGTGCTGTGCTGTCAGAAGTTCCAATACAATAATTTCAGAGTGTTTGGGCATCAATCTGGTGACACTGCAAATGATTCTGGAAGAGTTCGATGAGTCTAATGGTGATTATGATGGTGTTCGAAGTGATTACTAATGATGGTGACATTATGCTTCCATTAATCTTCCCACGGGACTTCAGACTCAACAGAGAGGCTTACATCAAGTGCCTTGAAGAGATAGTGCTTCCCTGGGTCAAGGAATTTGCTACTAGAAGTCCCTATATCTGGCAACAGGACTCTGCACTATTTCACTCAAGCTGGAGAAACCAGTCATGACTGTCAGACTATGCAACCATATTGCCTCACCCCTTACATCAGTTGAACATAACTTTGCATGAAAGATTGACACTAGAAACTTTCAATAATGCTTTTAGCATCAGTATTTACTATATGTTAATAGAGATCTCATCAATTTTGTATATTTAGTGATCAGTAAATATATATGCATGTTGATTTATATATATATAATAAAAACATGAAAGAATTTAATATATAAACAATGTGTGTGTATATATGATGTGAGCTGAAAGCTTAGAAACAGTGTAATAAAAATATCCAAATGTTGGACAATTTTTGTCTCTATTTTCACCTGAAATTAAAGCCAAAATACAATGTCTAGATAGGCTCATGATTAAACATAATAGACATTCATTGTCTGTTATATTTAACCATATATGTTTAGAAAATTATCTGCTACCTCAGTGCACTACATATCTATATATAGAGAGAGAGTGAGAGAAAGATTAATAATTTTTGAATTTATTAAGTTATGAAAAAGTTTATTCATTTCCCAGTATGGAAACCATAATTTCCTTTGCTATATTTGGAGAAATGACAGCTGCCAGTCATCGTCTTTAAGTCAGTATTAAAAAAATAAAAACAAATGGAGATAAATGTAGGTAGAAGCAGATGTCCTGAGTTAAACAGTTTTAGACAATACTAGTTTCAAATAACCTGTACACTGTTAAAACTTATTTTTTTATTCTATTTTTTATTTTTATTTTAATTGAATTTCTTTTCTTTTTTTTTTATACCCAGTATAACAAACTTTTAACTGAATTTTTTTTGTGCTTGTATGAATATGTCATAGCCACAATGTATGTGTACTAGTTTGTATATACATACGTTTATCAATATAATAGTATGTGTGCACACACAAATTTATATACAGGGTGCGATGGATAACTTGTCCTCTTAATTACACAAAAAGAAAAATAACACTAATCTCATTTTAACAGATATATTTACCAAAATTATACTAAAGAGTAAATTTATTCAATAAAATCACTATTGGCTTTAACCACAGACTTCAAACAACTTCAGATCTCTTGAAACTCTTCAAGATGGTCTCCTTCTTTAAGTAGGTGAATGCTACCATAATCCTTGGCTTCAGTTCATCTTTGGTATTATAAGAAGTTTCGTTGGTCTCTCACTCAACTGCACTCGACATCTAATAATCGAGGAGGTTGCAGTTTAGGTGGTCTGGTTTAGTGTTCCTATTATATATCTAAAGATGCTTGATAAAATTCAAAGAAGGATCTGTAATGTTATCGATCATGACCTGGTGTCTCAGCTTGTCACTTTCCCACTGACATGATGTGGATTCCTTCTGGCTTTTCTTTAAATATTTTCATGGCAATTGTTCCGATGAGCATGCATCCTTGGTATGTTGACTGTATGGATTGGAAACTAAATTTCACCATTTTACTGTTGAACGAGCTAGATGAAACCAAATGTTCTTTTGTAATAGTTTTTCTTGCACTTCTTGCTTGTAGAACTCCCAATATTTTGTTTACATGCCACCTACAACTTTCAAAAATTTAAATGCAACATAAATTTCCATCTTTCTAAATCCCTTTCCTTTATTGTCCTTGTTCTCATTTCTCCTCATTAAAGTTTTCTTATTCTCTATTACTCGCTGTAACCTCCTGCATCCTAGTGGGATTATCATCTTGCTTGAGGTGAAATTATTAAAATATATGTTATATCCACACCAATATGTACACACTCATATCTGAAACCAAATATGTCTCTTTCTTAAACTTATTTATGCCAATTTGAAGTGACTTGAACTTTTTTTTCTTTCTCATGTTGAATTGGAAAAGTGTAACGGACAAAAGAATGATAAAAAAAAAAATGCTTTTCTACATTTTTTTCAATCTGACCTATAACTCTATTTTCTTCAGAAATATTTTTTGTTTCTTTTTTATATTTTGCTATTTTGTTTCAGATTGTTAGATTTGTAATTCTGCCTGTTTGTCATTAGTAGACAGAAAAACAAGCCACAACTTTTATAGCCACCTTTCTGAGCAAGCCTGTATTATCCATTCTGCCCATATGTACGAATGTGAAGGCATCCTCAATAGAAAAGCAGAAAGTTACTCTTAAAAACATATTTCAAAGCAAATGCAGTTTGATTAGCAAATAAAAGTGCTGTAGATTTTATAAATATTAAAGTGTTTTCTTACTTGGCTCTCAAATATGGTGAAGATGATCTGGTTAAAAAATTAAATTTTAATAAATTTAAATCCATTGTCTTGTTTTTGAAAATTTCCCCATGCCTACACCAATCTTCTTCTCCTTAGTTCTTGATCTTGGTACAAAAACTAAAGCTTTTGTCAAATATTGTTTTGATTAGGATTATTTCAAGCAATGAAAGGATGCAAGGTAGAGTAATGAATTGCGGTTCAGATTGAGAAATTGAAGATCTGAGTTTGAATTTCATTTGAGTTCATTACATTCACTTACATGCCCTTGAAAAAGGTATGAATTTATCTCTCCCCACCACCCTATCAACTATGGGTAAATAGTAGGAGAGACTGCGTTCTATAGCCTTGGGTGGCAATTGATTTAGAAGGAAAACTCTGCAAAACTGTATCTTACCCTGGTATAGCACATATTATACAGCTAAGGAAAGGATTGTTTACAGTGACCTGATGATCCAAACTGAGGTCAACTCCTCAAACAATGATAAACAAAGTCAAGAATATTTAAATAATTTGGGGAATAATTAATCCCACGTGGGCTGAAAAGTTCTCAGCCAAGCTACTTCCCAAAATCTGGCTAAATGACAAAACAGAATATTTTTGCTTGAAAGGCTTCTTGGTCGATTTCGATGACCAAGTATTGAAATGCTGATTTTAGGAAAGTAGTTTGTGTAAAGAACTATCCAGAACTCACTGTGTTTGTGTATGTATATGCATGTGTGAATGTGCAATGTATGAGTGAATGTATCTGCTGCTGCATGTTTTTCTTACAGCATTTGAGTTTAATCCTCATTAGTGCTCCTTGAACTCTGACATGCAACAGATTTGATTTATTCTATATTCTGTTTAGAATAAGATCTTCTTTTATGCGTTATCTCCCTTCAGGATGTGGGCAATCATGGTTCCCCACAACTTCCTATACTTTGTAGCTGTTAGCAATGCTTATTCTTCTAATATCTCTTCTAGTTCTTGTTCTGCCATTCAGTCACAAAAGCTTCTTAGGTAGGTTATTCAATGTTTCTTTCTGCCGCTTTTGTTTTTAATGTATCCTTTCTTCATTATGTGTCTCAGAAATTAAAATTTTTAAAAATAGGATCCATGTACACCTTCTTGAATACAACAGTTTGTTCAAAGCGAATATTTTACAGTACTAACTTTAAAACTAGATGCAAAATAAAGTACTTTGGATACAATTGCACTTTTTCATGAACAGTTTTTACAATGCATCACCTTATTCAGAACTGTCTGCTTATCTAAACATATTTATAAATGGAACTTTGTCTGTATGTGTGTGTCTGTGTGTGTGTGTGTGTGTGTGTCTGTTACCTAGACTCCGAAACGGCTGAACCGATTTTCTTGAAAATTTACACAGTCGTACTATAAGCGAGTGTTCTTAGCTAGATTTTGTGTCATGGTACCGCCGATAAATATCGATAATCAAAAAAATCGGGTTGTAGAAGGAGTGGTCCGATTTTAATCAAATTTGATACACTCATAGACAAAGACATAAGAAACAATATTCAGAAGTTTCAAGGTTGCAGTTCTTACAATGGTGCAGAAAATTGATAATATATATATATAAAGGGCAAGATGTTTGTGTGTGTCTGTTTATCTGTCTGTATGTCCTTTATACAAATCCACAATTTTTATCCGATTCTCACCAAACTTCACACAAATATTCTTTAGGCTAAGTTTGAGCTCCAGGACCTTGGATTAGTTTTAAAGCTTTCATTACACCCAAGCAACACCGGGCTAAACTGCTACTCGTGTAGTAATTGCTCTTAAACCTTGTGTTAATATTATCCAATTTCAGATGATGTTTTCAGCCAATAATTGATATTGGCCTACTTTCATAATCTTTGCAATTAAACATATTTCCCCTTTTATTCTCTGTAATAAATGTGAAAAAAATGTTGCAGTGATGGATTTGATTTTTATTTGATAGGATGTCAACATCGTTAATAAATTTATACATGACTCAAAGCCATAAATACCCACACACGCTTAACAAAAAATTCTAGCATATTCCTCTTATATACTAACTACGAGAACCCTGTAAATTCATGGCCACCATCTTTGGCTATGCCTTCTAATACAGAAAGAATCTTTGATGTTCTTTATATGTATTTATGTTCATAGAAAGGTATATTTAAGAGATAAGAATGACATTGTATTTTGTATATGTTGCATGATAAGATGACATGTTTGTTTTGTGTCAAAGATTTTGTGTGCATATCAAGTGATGACAAGAGTATAAATAAACTTCAGTTTGATTTATATGGAATGGAAAAAGTTGGCAGGGTTTATGGTTGTCACTGTCATTTCATATTAAGTGTCAACTCCATACAATCCTTGCATTTTCTAAGCCAACTGGAATAGTCTTTTGGCTGTTGGCTTTTTTTTTTTTTTTTTTTTTTCCCCCTATTCCCAGGTGTTTCACTGAAGAGAACAAGCACAGATGCATTCTTTGATAGTTTTCTCTTTTTACAGGACTGGAATTTAGTGTGTAAGTATATGCTTGAAACAAATAGTATTTCACTTTTAATATAGTTGTGTATGTATGTGTGTACATACATTTGCCTCTGCCAATGAATATGGATATATGTCTGCCAATATTTCTTCTACGGTCTATGCACTCTTCAAAATGTTTCTGATGGCAGTTTATGACAAATGTCTAATTTTCTGTTTTGGTTGGGCTTTTCTCTTTTAAATTTGTATACACAATTTATATATTGATAACCAAAGTAAAATTATTCAATGAGTAAAGAGTAAAGATCGGTAATAATGGATAAGTTCTCAGCAAGATGTGAATGCTCATTTTTTTCTTTTGCCTTGAAAAGCTTGTCTTGTTGTCATAACAGCTCTGAGCAATTTAATCTGTGAAAATCCAAGAGTGACAGAAAATCAACTCCAATCATGTAAACCATTTTCCTCACAAATCATTTGGTACTTTAATATTTAATGTTTGTTTTTTTTTTTTTTTTTAACATTACTTTGCTAGTAATATTAGTACAGATGGAGAATCTTTTATCTGAAATTTTTGGAACCGGAAGTTCTTTAGTTTTAAGATTCTTTTTGGATTTTGGAATTTTGGATTTAATTTGTATATAACGTCTATAAAATGGAGCAGCTGGGGAATTAAGCATAAACATGATATCCAATTAGATTTCATAATGCAACTTACACATATACCTTGAATGTAGTTTTATATAAAACCTAATAAGCTTCATGTACATATAAATGCAGGTAATTGATGCTAATCATGTAATGCTCAGATTTTTAAATGGTGAAATTAAGATTTCACATTAAAAAAGTTTTTTGTATTTTTGGTACATGTACAAAAACCTGATCAGTACTTATAAAAAGATTTATCAACGCAACACTAAATACTACTTCTACATCAGGTGTAAGAAACTGGAGGGAGAGAGTACATCATTGATGAGTTCAATGTGTGAGAAGGAAAATTCGATAAACTATAGACTCTACCAATGATGATGTTTTGCTTGAAATGTTACAATAAGTACAGATACAGAGTTTGTATAAAAATAAAGCATGGATTCTGATTGCAGTTAATGTAATGAAAACTGAAAAATGTCAGCATTTTATTTGAAATGTTGGAACACAATAATCATGACATTGATAGCAATGTTGCTTTCAGAAATTTTCCATCTGTGGCATGTTATATCAACGCCTGAAAAACTTTCAGATTTTGGAGGTTTTCAGATTTGAAAAATTTCAAAGGACGCACAACTTGTAGAAGATATGAAATTTTCTAACACGAAGCATTATGAATCCTCATTAATTTTATTCAGAGATGAAATGTGTTTTCATTTTAGTTTCAGTTGCTTTTTATTATGATTACTCCATTTATATCTGATTTTTAATTGTAGAATGATAATCAAATCATTAAAAGTAAACAATTATTATAAATATTGTTCATGGGTAAAATGTGTTGTGGCACAGTGGATGTTGGCTCAGAATGGGAAATTAGAGCCAAGTTGGAATTCTACCAGAATTTTGTTGTATTCACTTACATGCAAAAACCCTTGAGAAAGATTTGAATCATCTCTTCTCTTTTCAGCAACATGTTAAATAGCAGGATAGATTGGTTCTATAGCCTTGGTTGGCAACCAGTCTACCATAGACGGAAATTTCAACCTACTATGGGAAAATCTTCTGCCTAGTCAGTCATGGATTGAGAAAAGACATAATCACACAAGAGTGTATCACATATGACACTTAACTCACTGATAGGTAAAGTGTTGATAAACATTACTGATCTACATTGTTTTTTAAAAATACACATTAGAGAAAAGTAAATTTATAAATAAAATGGGACATTATAAAGTGGGAGTCACTATATATTAACTGAAGGCTAAAACTATATGAATTGTATCTAAAAGTTTTTATTGTCATCAATTAAGCCATGCTCAGTTACAGATCCTCATAAACATTTACAATATATGTAAATACATTTACACTTGTACTTAAATACTGTAAAATATTATGAAATTTCAAAAAATTAACCTCCCTACTTTAATATTTATATCAGTTAAAAGCAGAGCGCTTTTGAGAATTTAAATCATCAATTTGTATTTTTTGAAGAACAGAAACACCTGTTACCAAAAATCTGCTCTGAATCATAAAATAAAAAAATGCAATAAAGCTACAACATTATTTCATTAGAAAAGCTTTTAATTGCTTTTATGAATAAGATATATTGTGGATTTTTTTTTCTTTTTTTCCATTGAATAATGAATTTTTACAAGAATTTGTCTATATTTCTGAGATGAAGTAGTATTATCCTATTTAAATTATTCAAACTATTGTCCTCATCTTGGTTGCCATTTGTACAAATTTTCGGTCGTTATTACTTCCGGCCTTTTTCAGGTGCTAGAAATTTCAAACCGAAGCCTTTATTAAAATCACTGGGGTATATCATTCTCATTCCTTGTGCAAAGCCTATTTTGGTAGTCATAATTCATCTTCCTCTAACCTGACTCTAAGTTACTTGTTCACCACTGCTGTAGCCTGGTACTGAACTTACAACTCAAGTCGCTAGAACTAATCAATGTCTATATTCACAAGGAATGAGAATGATATACTCCAGTGATCGTAATAAAGGGTTTGGTTCAAAATTACTAGTTTCTGAAGAAGACCAGAGCATACAACAGCCAAAATGTTGTAAAAATGGCATTCAAGATGATGACAATAGTCTGAATAATGTAAATAGTGTTTTACAAGAATTGTTTTTTTTTCTTTAGAATAATCCATAAAGTTTTGAATTTTTTTAAAAATTCTATATTACTGTGGCTTTTAAGTGCTATTGCTATTAAATAAAAACCATATTTACTAATCATAAATTGAAAAGCTTAATACAAATCAAACACCAATATTTTTAAAGAATTTTGAATTTTTTTTATACTTGTATGAACATGCAAATTTTTGTAGATATGGTTGTTCATTCATAACCTTATCAGAAAAAAAGACAACTATAGTAAATTTAAAGCCAAAGTATCTAAAATTCAATAAAACATTAAATTATGAACATTTTCTTAAATTTTTAGATTACTGAGTACTTAAAAATTATATAAAAAAGGTGCTCATATTATATTCAGTTATTTTTTTTTTTTTTTACAGATATAACCACTATAGAACAACATTAGGTAAACATCATTCAAGCTGTCAACATCTTAAAAGAAAATGTATTTCTGCAATATTTTAAACTTGAAGTAAATAATGTTTCAAATCTGATTATACTTTAAATCTAAACTAATTTTCCTCAAATAAAAGTTCAGAAAAGTATATTTTATTTTTGGAAGAGAATTACATTTCAGTGAAAGAGTGCTGAAATGAGTTTATTTTTAGCACCCCCCTACTTCCAGTTAATTTAAATTAGTTTTTAAATACAGCCAAGTATTTTGCTTATTGGAGATATTAAATTTAATCTATTAGCTTGAAATTAAAACTAAAATAAAATCTTCAAGAAAGATTTTTAATTTCTAAAATTTACAAAATCTTAACTGACATATTTGCTGCCTCAAAGCGTTTTATATTTGTTATTGTCAAATTTGGATGAAAACTTCTCTTGAGATATTTTTTAATTTCCCTGGAACATTTAAATGGTGAAAATAAAAGTAAAATTTGGCAGTTTTTTTTTTTGTTGTTGTTGTTTATTTTTATTTAAATACTCTTTTACTTCCATATTAATTTTCTCCTCATTGAATATTGCAATATTTTTCTTGTTGCTATAGAATCATTTAGCTTATGCTTATTTTCTTTTCATTAAAACTTCAAGCAATTTTAATGCTTTATTTATTATACTCTGTGAATATTGAGGATTTGAAACTTTAAGTATTGTTTCATTTTAGATTAGAAATTTATTATTGTGATTGGCTAAATTAGAACAATTTTTGATCATTGGCCTCAAATTTTGGCTTTTCATTTACCTTATTTCCTGAAACCTGTTTCACATTCTTACATTTTCATTTGTTACTTTTTACAGATTCGGTATTTTCTATTGATTACAAAATCTGATCTTGGATTTTCTAATTTCCTCAGCTAATTAAAAGTCAATTACAAGTATCTAGTTATAATTGCTGTCAAATATTAAAATCCTTTTAATTGCTCTTGTGAATTCTTTACTATTTTAAGCTGCCTTTGTTTTCAGCAGTAATTACAAATTGTAGCCAAAAATATGACAGCCTTGTCAATAATTTGCTCGGGTCAATATTTAAAAATAAATATGATCTAAAAATGTGATGAATTTTAAACCTCAGTCAAATTTATTCAAACTTTATACTGCATGTTTGTTTTTATTTTATATAATTATTTTACCAAATTTATGAAATTTGAACAGCGCACATGAACTGAATGTTGTATAGAGATCTTTGTTCTCTTTTGTAAGATTTCTGTGTAACTGTCCAAGTGAGTTAAAATGAAGAAAATAGTAGAAACTAAATGTTAGAGTAAGTATTTTTGTTTTTAATTTTATGATTGAATTATTGGAACATTTTAGTACCAATTTTCTATGTTGCAATTTGTGTAATTCTTTAAAAAGCTTAATGAATATTTTTTCTATAAAGTTTTGTAGGCATAAAAACTTAATGATGATGCCTCTTTATATTTATTTTTCTGCTGAATATTTTCAAGAATTAAACTTTGAAATTTTAAACTTACAAAATTAAATGAAAACTGAACAAAACCACCTAAACATTGAAAATCTAATTTGTATCCATGTATGCCTGTACAATTAATGGAACATTTTTCCTGGCTATTTATTGCATTAGCAGAGATGAAAGCTGATTTTGGATTCATTCACACAAGTGTTTCCATTTTTATCTGATTAGGGCAAATCTCTAAAAAGATAAACCAAGTTTTGAATACTTAAGATACTTTATTTGTGAACATTCGGCCTATTTGTATCATGATAATAAAATTTCTTAATATTAGTTCCTGAAATAGTTGAACAATAACAATTTTCCATATTAAAAATATTTCTAAAATACTATTGTTCATCAAAACAAAGCCCAAGAGCCACTCAAGGTAGATGATTACTAAATACAGGTGTTTTGTAGATTATAAGATGAAATTGAAATGTAAATATTATGAGGATATGTAGGATAGATAATGGTTGACCTTCTAACTTGAAGAGATTAGACTTGTAGTTATCAGGGAAGCATATATTCAGGAGTATGTTCCACAATTCTGGGGTATAAACTGTCTGAGTAGAATAGCTACATACAAATGGAATATGAAAAAGGTGAGTATGAGTGAAGATTGGTCAACTCCAGCACAGATGTGGCAGCAATACTCCATTTTATTTCTCTTGATCTGGCTCTTGTAAAGATAGAGCTTCGCAGGAGGAGTCAAATAGTTTCATGAGCAGTACAAGGAATCAATCATTTTTGCAGCCTTTTTAGTGATTGATGTTTGGAGCTGCTCTAATCTATGAGCTTTAGTGAGACTACATCCATTCATCATCACTGGTGAGAACTCAGGGTTTTGCTTTGTGGTGATAGTTTTGGAGGTATTGTGCTGGAAAAGTAAGGTTAGGGGAGAGATCTGCTGCCAGGCTCTGATCACCTAGATTTTTGAAGGGTGGAATATGGAATAATCCTCATTTTTCATGGGTTTGTCAACTTGACACTGCTGACTATATGAAAGTGATAATGATCAAATCAGAATTCTCTATTGAATCCATGCACAAGAGTTCAATCTCTGGATTGAATAGTACAAACTTAGACTCAGGGTGAGTACTGAGTAATATGAGCATGACAAGATATACCCAGACATGAGTAATGGGACATGCTCACTCTTACCTCATAGATTAAAAAAAGCATTCATTTCTAGATTCTGCAAATGTTACCAGGATTTACAGATGCCTAAAGAAGGTCAGAGAGTACAATGATCAAAATACGATGATAACAACAAAGATGTGGACAATAATCTGAATGTAACTAATGATAACTCCATCAAAGAAATTCGAGCAGAATTTCTTTTGCAAAATTTTTGTCTTGGGTATTGCAGAGTTTAATTTGCTAAAACTACAACTTTTAGTAAAAGTTTTTTTTTTGTTTTTGATTTTTTTGCCTCATGAATATCATTTGAAAAAGAAAAAAGTTCAAACCTGCATTAATATTTGTGAAAATATAAAAAAAAATGTCAATTTTATCTACATGCATATGGGACTGTAATATGAACAATGAATGTATCTGGGTATAACATATGTCTTATTTTTACAACAATCTTTTCTGCTGATCTACTTATTTTTTTGTTGTTAAGTTGAAATTCATCAAGAAAGGTGTCTGTAGTTCTTGTTAACCCAAGTACTTTCTATCACCTCCAAGATCATCCTCAGGGATGAATTATGAAGACAAACTTAATGTAATGATGGTAATTTTCTTTTTATCTCTCTCATTCTTTCTTTTTTTTTTTTTTTGTAAACATTTAAAATACAGGAAAATACTCGTTGACAACAACAATATACTACACCACAAAAATAATAAACAAAAACTTCAGATTCTCAAGGCCCTCTAGCAAACATCCACACACTGAACAAGATTTATTGCAAGTATTGTAGCAATGTTTTAAAATGCATTTAAGTTGACTAACATTTAACACCATTTTACAATTCATCCCTGAGGATGGCTTGAAGAAGCTCAAAAGTACTTGGGTTAGCAAGAACTGTGGTGACTTCCTTGATGAATTTTAGCTTAACACTGAGAAGATAAGTAAAAAACTAGAATGGATTCTTGTAAAAATAGACATATGTCTATATTATTTAATGAAACATGCATAAATGAAAATATGCTGCCTAAATATACATAACACACACACACATAATTTTAGAATGCATATTGCAAATACATATGCTTTCTCATATTAAATATATAGCTGATTTGTTTTTATTTATCAAACTGAAGATGTTTCTATAGCATCTGATCTGAAGATTTCTGCAAGAATGTTTTCTTGAACAATAATTTTTCTGTTATCTTTATTGCTTATTTTGAATATAATCTTTTAACGACACATTTTGGGTTGATTTTTGCTTTTTCTTAACTTTGAAGTTCAAACAACTGGATTGAACAATAAAAATAGCTTCTCATTTGTCTTCATCTCATTGTCTTCACCATTTTGAAAATATAAAAGGTTTGTTTAATAAATTATCATGTCTGTGGATTTAAATGTTTGAATCTGTGCAATGGGCAACATCTGGTTCTAACAGTTTTAATTTATTGATTTCTCAGTAGAATGGGAAAGTGGGTGTTTCTAATGAGCGAAGTTTATTTTTTATATATTTTCTTGCATAAACTTTTCATAAAGTCAGCAGTTTAGGTTGAAACTTTGACCTGAATCACTTCATCCATTTCAGCAGTACCGCTCATGATGCTAATCACAGCAAACCACTTGAAGATCTCAAGTTTCAAATTTATCCTAAACTTAGCTTGAAGAACACAAACATTCTAATTTCAAACCTAACTTTAAGATTCTTTCATATTTATTTACTTATATTTATTTTTAAGAGGAAATATTTCTTGTAACTGTATATCTTTTCATAAAAAAAATGACAATTTTTAAATGTAAAAAGTATATTTGCCTGAAATAGACATTGGACATTTAAGAAACTGGTTCTGGTTTGAGACTTATAAGTTTAATGACTTTTGACACATCATTTCAGAATCTTGCCTGACTGTGTATGTTTAGCCTGATACAATCTTTTCTAAATGGAAAGCTAACTTCACATTATTAATATCAATAGTATCGATTATTGTATCATATACAGACCTTCTAGTCTTTCCTTCCTCTATGAGAGCCATTATATTGCATTTGGTAAAAGTATTTAATCTTTAAGAAGCTGTTTTGGTAATCGTGTAACCATGCCTTTGTTTTCCAAGGAATTTCTTTCTCACTTTCTCTCTACACTAGATGTAATCATAGCATCTTATGAACATTTTAGAATATTAGTTATAACAACACTAAAATCAAAACAATGTTTGGGCATCTTCTTATTCAATGCAACAACCTGGACAAAACATAAATAGTAAATAAATTTAGCTTTAATAAAATTCATTGTTTTATATTTATTTTTAAGAGAGTCATAGTTACTCCCGCCGTTTACCCGCGCTTGGTTGAATTTCTTCACTTTGACATTCAGAGCACTGGGCAGAAATCACATCGTGTCTGTACGGGTCGACCGGCCACACGATGCTTTGTTTTAATTAGACAGTCGGATTCCCCCGGTCCGTACCAGTTCCGAGTCGACCGTTCGCTGCCGGACGAACGCCCCCACGCCGAGAGAGACGCTGAACAACGGGCTAAGCGAGACGGGTTAACCCGCGCAACGAAGAGAGACCCGCGAAGGCGCCCCCTAGCGCGCGCGAAAACGCCGCAGCTGACCCGAAGAGGGGCTGGAAGCCGTGGCGCTCCACGAAGACCCGGGCGAGGAGCCGTTTTGCTCGCCGGCCGACGCGCCGGTAGCGACGGGGTGGCACCGCGAGCGGAAGACCCGTAGCGAACGACGCACGAGGCGCGGAACGGGAATAGAGGGCGGCAGCGACAACGGAGAGAGAGAGAGAGAGACGCGAGCAGCTGGAAACGACGACGGGAGACCGGGCCGACTCGAGGATCGTCCCCGGCGACGTGAAAGGAGGGACGGCGACTTCTGATAAGCCCCCTTAACCCATCCTCCAGCGCCTGTTTCCGGCGAGTCACCCCAGAGACCGACAGCTGCCTCCTTTACGCCGCTGAAGCCACCCGACACCCCAGCTCTTACTTACCCCGATCACCACCTGCTCCAACCCGGACGCGCGCACGACCGCAACGCCGCCGCCGACGGACCGCTACGACGCTTTGAACCCGCGCCGCAAAGCGCGAACGGAGCGAACGCTACAGCCCCGTACCGGTTCCTCGCTTCGCGCGGACACGGCCCGACCGACCCGGTCCTCGGAGCCAATCCTTCTTCCGAAGGTACGGATCCATTTTGCCGACTTCCCTTACCTACATTGATGCCATCGACGAGAGGCTGTACACCTTGGAGACCTGCTGCGGATGGTGGGTACGGACCGGCTCGAGAGCTGCGAAAACCGGACCCGGATTTTCCAGGGCCGCCGAAAGCGCACCGGACGCCGCCCGAGCCGCGGCGCTCTACAGGTACCTTTTCCGTATCTCCGGACGAGCCGATTCCACGGACACAGTCCTTTACGAAGAAGAGAGAACTCTTCCCGGGGCTCTCGGCGACGTCTCCGGGCTCGCTTGCGTCACCGCGGTTTCGCCCGAGAAGCGACGACACGCCGCCGACATCGCTGCCAGCGGCGCCGCCATCCCCGAGCACTCTCCGAGTCCGGGTTCGGGAATATTAACCCGATTCCCTTTCGATGGATGGCCGGCCGCTCGTCGTCCTCAAAGGCGAGTTTTTCACGAGACAATACACGGCGGCGGCAGCAGGATGGATGGATGGAAGTGGGCGAGAAAAGCGGCGTAGGATAGTGGAGAAGGCAAGCCTGGCACATCATAAAACAGGAAGCATGGAATCCACGACTTGCCGGGGACCGGTAAGAAGGACAGGACCGGAACCACACGTCGACCACTACCTAGGAGCCACGCCCAACACCAAGATCATCTTCGCTGTTGCCGCTGCATGCCCGTGAAGAAGCAAGAGACTTACGGATCCGGCGCCTTTCGGGAAGACTTTCGCCCGCATCTTAGGACCGACTGACCCGTGCTCGACCGCCGTTGGCACGGAACCCTTCTCCACTTCGGTCTTCGAAGGTCTCGTTCGAATATTTGCTACTACCACCGAGATCTGCACCCGCGGTCGGCTCCACCCGGGCTCGCGCCCTAGGCTTCCGTGCTCACCGCGGCGCCCTCCTACTCGTCGCGGCATCAGTTAGGCGCGCGCAGTATATGTTTGCAGTAGCGCGCGCTCCTCGCCGCGACGGTCCGGCATCGGTCCGTCGCTCCAGCGCCATCCATTTTCGGGGCCGGTCGATTCGGCAGGTGAGTTGTTACACACTCCTTAGCGGATTCCGACTTCCGTGGCCACCGTCCTGCTGTCTATATCGACCGACACCCTTTCGGGGATCTCATGGGCGTCGCGTTAGGCACCTTAGCCGGACGTTTGGTTCATCCCACAGCGCCAGTTCTGCTTACCAAAAGTGGCCCACTTGGCACTCGCATTCGTTTCCCTCCTCCTCATCCCTCTCCGCGAGGAAAGGGGAAAGAAGAGGTGGGCGAGGGACGGCTCCGTATTCGGGAGAGTCGACCCGTTCCACCCGTTCCGAGTTCGAGAGTAGGTCGAGGCCGTGAACGGCCCCGGGGCCTCCAATCGTTCGCTTTACCGGATGGAATTGCGACGATCGAACGCCAGCTATCCTGAGGGAAACTTCGGAGGGAACCAGCTACTAGACGGCTCGATTGGTCTTTCGCCCCTACACCCGGTTCCGACGATCGATTTGCACGTCAGAGGCGCTTCGGACTTCCACCAGAGTTTCCTCTGGCTTCATCCCGACTGGGCGTGGATCGCCATCTTTCGGGTCCCTGGCCGCTCGCTACGCCAGAGTCGGCCGAGTCGTACTCGGTTACCGACCCGGGGGTGATGCGCCCGCGCGCAGCGCCTAAACTCGACGACCTAAATCGTGACTAGTTCAAGCCGCGGGATCTCACCGGTGGGCGGTGGGAGGAAAGTTTGAGGCTGCACTCCGCCGTCGACACCCCCCAACCTGCCGTTAGACAGATTTTTCCTCCGCCACAAAGGCGCCCGAGGC
This sequence comes from Ascarosepion bandense, assembly GCA_037127315.1. Lineage (NCBI taxonomy): Eukaryota > Metazoa > Mollusca > Cephalopoda > Sepiida > Sepiidae > Ascarosepion > Ascarosepion bandense. The sequence continues at coordinate 194,027 of JBBBDQ010001333.1, forward strand.
CCGTCATCTCCCGGCGACGGGAAAATCGCAGACTTAATCGGGACGGACGGAAGGAAGAAAAAAGAGGTAAGACGACCGGACGAAAACGGCAAGCGCCGGCGGGATCGGGCACGTCTAGGCGGGAACCAAAGCAACAGAGATTTCTCTCCAACGCCCCAGTAAAAAAACCGCTTTCGCCGCGACACCTCTCCCGGACCGGTGCCCTCCCACGCGCTCTCTCGCTTTCGCTGCGCCTTCGGGGTTCGTGATAAGGGGCCCCTACGACTCGCGAACGGCCAGGACTCCTCGGTCCGTGTTTCAAGACGGGTCGGGTGGGTTGCCGATGCACGTCGCGGACCCGAGGTGACGGCGGCACAGACAGCACGCCGAGCTACCGCGCCGGCAGTGCCCTCCCGCGCGCCGGGCGGGGGACTTTCGTCCTCCTCCTCGACGCGGAGAAGACGACGCGACGAGACGACGTCGCGCGCCGGTACGGGGCCCGACACGGCCGCGCCGGCTTCCGAAGGACTCCCGCAGGCAACAAGACTTCCTGCGCACGCCCGAGACGGTGGGGCGCCGAGAGGGACTCGAGAAAACGGGCCCCCGCGCAGACGGCCCGACGGGAAGAAGCCGGCTCGCCACGTATAACGGATCGCGTTTTCGTTCCTCCGTCCCCGGCAGAAGGGGGCAGTACGTTCGCGGGCCCGACAGAAGATGCCTCCCCGACGTCGTCGAACGACGAAGAAGAGTTAAAAGTGCGTCTTCCGCCTACGGACACCGCGCGTCGACCTGCACGCCGGGAACGGGTCGCGACGACGGATCGGAGGGGAAGTGCGTCCGGTACCGGCCGTGCGGATGAGAGCGTCGCGCCGAAGCGCCCGCGCCATTTAGATGCCGAGCGAAGAGAGTTGCGGGTGATCGCGAGGAAGGGAGAGAAGAGCGACGACGGCAGCGACGACGGCGGCCACGGCAGCGGCGGCAGCAGCGACGCGAATCGCCGCCACAGCAGCAGCAGCTACGGCGGCCACCGCCGCTTGCTCGACTCGTTCCCCGCGGCCCGCTCTCCCCCGTCGGCGACGCGAGCGCAAAAGCAGAATCCGGTGGTTGGCGACGAGATACCGGACCACGCCGCTGACGCACCCCGGAACGACGTCCGCGCCGGCCTGTAGTGGTTGCGCCTATGCTGCTGCCCGAAGACAAGAAGCGACAAGCAAATCGAGTTTGGGCCACGTTCGGCAGCACCGGACTGAGTCCCCCCGCGATCGCGGTGAGCGGTCCCACCCGTTTACCCCTGGGCGGTTTCACGTTCTCTTGAACTCTCTCTCCAAAGTTCTTTTCAACTTTCCCTCACGGTACTTGTCGACTATCGGACTCGTCCCGGTATTTAGCCTTGGATGGAGCTTACCACCCGATTTGGGCTGCGTTCCCAAGCAACCCGACTCTCGGATCGAAAGCCGTCGCTCGCCGTCCGCACCGAATGGGCCTGGCACCCGCCGCGGGCGGCCCCGATCGAGGGAACTCCGAACTACGCGAGACGAAAACGAACGGCTGCCTTCGACCCATGCGCCACACGTCCCGAAGCCGTTTACTTGCGACGGGATTCGGCGTTGGGCTTCTCCCGGTTCACTCGCCGTTACTAAGGGAATCCCGGTTGGTTTCTTTTCCTCCGCTTAGCGATATGCTTAAGTTCAGCGGGTCGTCTCGTCCGAGCCGAGGGCGGCGGCTGAGTATTCAGTTGCGTTTTAGTCGTTGTAGATGGACAAAGTCGACTGAACTAGGCGAGCGTGCAAAACAGAGTCGTGACGCCCAAGGTTATTTTTTCGACCTCCGAGAGCGAAAACGACCTCGTTGCTGCACGCACAGTCGTCTTGCCATCCGATAAAGACTGCTCCTCCTCGCGGTCGTTAAAGGGAGCGACCCCGCGGTCTGTAAACGGGAGACGAAGGCAAACTTTGATGAGCGCCTGCGGAGGTGGCCACCAATTTTTTTTTGCGGGCGAGGTGGCTGCTGGCACTTTTTCTTATCCTGCGACTTCCCGGTTTCCGCCGCGCGCAAAAACGGGCAAACGCGCAGCGGACGGTGAGATGTCTCTCTACTGTACAGTGAGAGTACATGCAATTTTCCGCCTCTCGACCGGACGGGGCCCCGAGACAAGGTATCTCGAGGCCGCAATGTGCGTTCGAGGTGTCGATGTTCACTGAGTCCTGCAATTCGCATCAGTTCTCGCGGCTGGCCGCGCTCTTCATCGACGGACGAGCCGAGTGATCCCCCGTCCAGGGTTTTTAAATTTTAGTTTGGTTGTATGGTTTTGGGGTAAAAAAAATGATTGTACGAGTAGTGCTGCAGATGCCGAATACCACCGGGCAGGCTTACTTCTCGCGACCAGGACGTTCGTCGACCGCAGCGCATGCTCCGCCGTCACCTACCACAATGAGCGGCGGGAGCAGCGAATTCTTCGGCGGCGGCGACTAGGAGGAGGTCCCCTACAGCTTGCGCGAGCTACTGGCCGCGAAGTCGGCGGCGGCAACGAGGTGTGCGGTAGCTTCGGGCGGCGGCGGCGGAGGCGGCTGTAGCGATGTCTGGCGACGCATCGAATCACGCGCGCTTACCTGACCGGTGTCGAGCATCCGTGAGCAGCATGAGAAAGTGGATAACGAGACGTAGAAAGTAAGGCAGAACAGTACGCCGGAGTCGGACGTGCGACGGCGCCCGATCCTCGCATGCGGAGTGGATAACCTCGAGGCGGCTTCGTTGTCGGAGTGGTGGTCGTGTCGACTTGCTTTGCCGGGCGTACCCGGCACCGATACGAGACATCTCGGAGAGCGCGGCAGGGGAAAAAAAGGACGAAGTTTTCGGCGGCAGCAGCACCAGGGGCCCCCTGCGGCGCGGCTTTAAACTCTGTTTTCCCCAGTTTCCGAGTCGCACCAGATCGAGCGAGCAATTCGTCGACCGAACGTTTCGTCTACCCACACAACCGACTCGAGCGGGGCCACCCGCCTCCAGCTCGCTAACCCTATCTCGCGACCGCCGAGAATCTCTTCCAGCCCCTCTCCTCCTCCACCTTCTTTCGAGCTTGGTGGTGGTGGTCGGACTGAAGAAGAATGAAAGCGTCCCGACGGTAATACGCCAAAGAAATATTTTTTAGCGGCGGCGAAACGTGGAAGATTAACTCTACGTCTCGACGGTAATGATCCTTCCGCAGGTTCACCTACGGAAACCTTGTTACGACTTTTACTTCCTCTAAACGATCGGGTTCGGTCGTCTTCTCCAGGCATCGAACGCCGAGGCGAGGACGACACGCGCGGGAAACGGCTTTCGCCGCTGCGGCCGCGTGCACGCTGCCCGGCGGCGTCGTCGGCCAGATCCGAGGACCTCACCGGACCGTTCGATCGGTAGTAGCGACGGGCGGTGTGTACAAAGGGCAGGGACGTGATCGACGCGGGCTGTTGACCCGCGCCTACCGGGAATTCCTCGTTCACGGGGTTGGTTACAGGCCCCGATCCCTATCACGGGAGGTGGTTGAGAGGTTTCCCGACCCTCTCGGGCCGGGGCGAAGTCCCCGCTGATACCTCCAGTGTAGCGCGCGTGCGGCCCCGGACATCTAAGGGCATCACAGACCTGTTATCGCTCCGCCTCGTGTGGCTTTCTGCCACCCGTCCCTCTAAGAAGTGCGTGAGAAAACCGACCCGGACCCGATCAGGCGATGCGATGAACGCTGCCGCCGAGCCCGCCGTTGAATAAACCACACACATCGGCGCACTAGTTAGCAGGCCGGAGTCTCGTTCGTTATCGGAATCAACCAGACGGATCGCTCCACCAACTAAGAACGGCCATGCACCACCACCCACCGAATCGAGAAAGAGCTATCGATCTGTCAATCCTACCGGTGTCCGGACCGGGTGAGTTTTCCCGTGTTGAGTCAAATTAAGCCGCAGGCTCCACTCCTGGTGGTGCCCTTCCGTCAATTCCTTTAAGTTTCAGCTTTGCAACCATACTCCCCCCGGAACCGAACTCTGGTTTCCCGCAGGCTACCCGCCGGGTCATGGAAGCGAACGCCGGCGGATCGCCGGTCGGCATCGTTTACGGTCGGAACTACGACGGTATCTGATCGTCTTCGAACCTCCGACTTTCGCTCTTGATCGAGGAAAACGTGCTTGCCACACGCCATCGCTGCAGTTCGTCTTGCGACGATCCAAGAATTTCACCTCTAACGTCGCAATACGAGTGGCCCCGACCGCTCCCTTCGATCATTGCCTCGCCGTAGACGGAGACCGATAGACGTAGACGAGGCCCTCTTCCATCATTCCATGCTTATCGTATGCAAGCTTGAACAGCCCGCTCTGAGCACTCTAATTTTTTCAAAGTGAACGTACCGGCCGCCGCGGACACTCGGTCAAGAGCACCCTTGGAGGAGAAACCGCCGACCGCGCACGCGCGCAAAACGGACGCGAAGTGAAACGCGGAGGTAGGTAGAGCGGGACCGCGCAACGACAACGACAACAGCGGAGCGAAAGAAGTGAGGGAGGGCGGAGGCGTGCGACCGCGAGGGAAGCGAGCGTTGCCGAGACGACGGGTCGTCGAATGCGACGGCTTAGCACGAAGCAGAAACCACCCAACCACCCCGTTGCAAGCGACGACGACGACGCAGACGACGAACCGGATTCCCGAGAGACGAGCAAACGCCCACGGTTTTTCAGCCGCCGCTGGCCGCCGCCGACAGGGGCAGGGACCGGAATCAAGACTCCGCACCGCCGCAAGAACGAAACACCGCCGCCGAAACACGACAGCGCTACCGCAACCCGCGGAACCCCCATCCGTCCCCTATTCCGCGACTACTCGCACCACCGCCGCTACCGAAAGCGGACACCCGCTATTCCACCGCGCGACTTCGCCGGCAGGACCGCGTGGCGGATGTGCAAGCGGTTGACACCGGCGGAAAGGGCCGGGAATGCGCACGGACGACCAAAGTCAACGACGGACGATGGCGCCGCCGCCCCGGGGCCGCGAACGCGACCACGAACCCGAGTTCGGACTACGAGCTTTTTAACCGCAACAACTTTAATATACGCTACCGGAGCTGGAATTACCGCGGCTGCTGGCACCAGACTTGCCCTCCGGTTGGTCCTCGTTAACGGATTTGAAGTGTACTCATTCCGATCGCGGGGCCTCGACAGAGTCCCGCGTCGTTATTTTTCGTCACTACCTCCCCGTGCCGGGAGTGGGTAATTTGCGCGCCTGCTGCCTTCCTTGGATGTGGTAGCCGTTTCGCATGCTCCCTCTCCGGAATCGAACCCCGATTCCCCGTTACCCGTTGTAACCACGGTAGGCACTTAACCGACCGTCGACAGTTGATAGGGCGGACCCTCGAGAGACCCGTCGCCAGGCGTGAAAGCCAGTGCGATCGACCAGTGAGTTATCTAGAGTCACCAAAGCGGAGCGCGCCGCCCTTTGGCCCCGCAGCCGCCACCGTGACAATGACGACGACGAGAGGACGGAATGACGCGCATCGGTCTCAGTCTAATATGTAGCGCCGCGACCCGTAACGGCCGACGCGAGTGCCCGCCCACGAGCGTGACGGCACGAAGGCGACATCAGCGCGCCGGCCGATCGCGGCATGTGTCACATGTATTAGCTCTAGAATTGCCACAGTTATCCATCGCCTCCGAGGAGGATTACGGTCTCGAGGATTAGGTCCGGTTCCTGAGCCATTCGCGGTTTCGCCCGTTCTAATGCGTGGCGTGAACTTACACTTGCATGGCTTAAGCTTTGAGACAAGCATATGACTACTGGCAGGATCAACCAGGTATCGTTATTTGTATTCGACTCTGCCTTCGGCGTGCGGCGGCGGCGTCGTCGTAGTCGTTGTCAACTCGCTTCGGCGGCGGCTATGGCAACGGCAAAACGGCGGACGACGTGCAGCAGAAGCAGCAGCGAACCACGGGAGCCGGTGACGGTGCGCCAGGCCTAGACGTACGAGATCTAGCGCACACGACAGGCTGCCGGTTATCTACTTCAACGAATTTCTTTTCACGGCAGAAGTTTCACACTTTAGTGGGTCATCGACGCGTTTCGGCGGCGGCGACGACGTCCACGCTTCGAGTCGTTGACGGCCTGCGAAACTTGGTGAGACGGACGACACGATGCCACTAGCTGTTCGACATCCAGCTTCCACCCCCACCGCGTGAGACGGACAGTGAACGCGGGAGGGATTTTGGCACGATTATCGGTTCGGCGGACGAGCTAGCACGCGAGCAACGGAAGACGCTGGGCGTCGGCGTCATGCCGTTAAGGCCTGCAAAGACCAAGGAAGACGGACGACACGAAGCGGCAGGTCGTTCGCCAACCAACTTCCGCCGCGGGTGACGGACAGAACGCCGGCGGGGATCCATTATCGGCGGCAGACCTTCGCATTAGCAACAACGGACGACGCGGTGGCGGCGACGCGTTAAGTCCAGCGAACAATGGAAGACGGACGATAAAGAATAGGCGGCTAGTCGTCCGACAACCAGTTTCCACCGCGTGAGACGGACAAGGACGCGGTGGACGACTATCGACTGCGGCGACGTCGTGCCAGCACTCGAGTAGAAACTGGTTTGGCACGATCAACGGTTCGGCGGACGAGCGAGCAACGGGACACGCTGGGCGGCGGCGGTATACCGTTACGGCCTGCAGAGACCAAGGAAGACGGACGACACGAAGCGGCAGGTCGTTCGCCAACCACCTTTCCACTGCGTGAGACGGACAGAACGCCGGCGGGTGGGTCCATTATCGGCGGCAGACCTTCGCATTAGCAACAACGGACGACGCGGTGGCGGCGATGCGCTAAGTCCAGCGAACAACGGAAGACGGACGACAAAGAGTAGGCGGCTAGTCGTCCGACAACCTGAATCCACCGCGTGAGACGGACAGGACGCGGTGAATGACTATCGACGGCGGCGACGTCGTGCCAGCACTCGAGCAGAAACGGGAGACGTACGTGGCTAGTGGTCCGTCCGACATCAGTTTTTGTAACGCCGCGTGAGACAGTCGTACGCGGTGACAGGCAAGCGAGCAACGGAACTCAAAGCTGAGTTGGCGCAAAGGTGATGCCGAAGGAGAGACGAGATGCGCTGTCGATCGCGATATAAAAACCTTTCCTCCCAGCCCCTGGTACGAAAGCAATCAAATCCCGAAGAAGATACGAAACTATGGCGGTCGGCTAGCTAGAGCGTCAGCTGTCGTAACGGTAGCAGCAGCAGCCTAAAGCAACGATCCTTTTTCGCGCGAACGACCCGCTGCTAAGCCAAGTGGTAGACAAGCTGCAGCGGTTGCAAGGCGGCGACATGCGAATAGCCCGATCAAAGCCCGGTGGTAGACGAGCGGCGAAGGGGACCAGGAGTCGTTTGTCAGGGAGCGGCGAAGGGGGCACCGAGACAGACTGAGAGACAGACACTCCAACGACGACGGTGGTTCAATCATCTTCGTTGAGGAGGAGATCAGCTGCAAACGTTGACGGTCACCAGGTCGGCAAGAAAGGAGTAGGCGGCGGAACCGCGAGCGGACAACACATTCGAACTCACCCGATTCCAGATCGCAATGTAAACGAACGAGTCTGATTCGAACACCGAGTCGCAAGACGGGGACTTGACGGTGCAAGTATCGATCACTGAAGTGAGCGCTTCGACGGAACGCGAGTGTGCAAAAACTCGATTTGTCTCCGTCAACCGATCTGACCGACGGCCTGTGCATTAACGACGGGATCTGCGGACGGCAAACGACACTATATCGACCAGCACGGTTCCGACAAACAACAACTAACTGCAACAGGATCGGAGGCTTTCGGCGTGCGTGAGCGAGGCGGCGGGCAAGCTACAGAAGACAACTTAGGCGGCTGCAACATAAGCGTGAGAAGGCGGCTGATGCTGCTGTATCGCCGACGAAGCGTTACCGAAGCACCACGCAAACTCGACGAGACTATTGCAGTTTTGGGCGGCGGTTGTTGATGCAAGAGACCGGGCCACTGCGTTTACGGACGTATATTTTGCGAGCATCCGAATTCGGGCCATCAACCGTAAGACGGTAACGTGGGTTGCCGGTTCCTCCTCCTTCGCTAAGCAGAACGGCGAGCAAAGAAGAAGATCCCCGGCGGCTGGCAGCACTGTCCTCACCTCTGCATGCCGATTAACGATTGCCCTCAACGTGTAGACCGGTAAAGGGGAGATCTGAAGCACGACAGAGGCGGCGAGGAAAGGAGCCAAGAGGGTTTTTTGTCCGGGAGGAGAGTCGACCAACAACTGTTCCCTGAAATTGTCGCGAGCAACGCCAGGAGAAACTGTGTGCGGACGCTTGTTCTCCTCCGAAGGAAGCCGACTCGGTTGAAAACGACGACAACGACGAACGACGAACGACAACCACGACCACGACATCGACGAGCAGAGTGGAACAGACAAGGGCGGAAGATCGATCGAACAAACAAACGAACTACGACACCTTGCCTGAGCGCACAAAACACGACG